>JAOXNR010053101.1:0-46642 GCA_028571225.1 Parsonsia alboflavescens
GATTCAAACAACACCTCAATTTTATTAAATAAAAATTACAGAAAATTGGTAGTCTTTTTGGGCATAAATCCCAACAGACCACAAGGTCATCAGCAAGTCACTAGAGTGGGCTATCGCCCGAGGAAAAGCTCTGATACCTATGTCAATATTCTAAGAGAGTAATCTTGTGTACTTAAATCCAAAAATACTGTCCTTGTCCGTAGACTGATTATAATTTGTTTATATATTAAGATGAGTAAGTTACCTCTTTGATAATTGTGAGATCATATAGTATCAAGGCAATTTTTCCTAGAATCGTGGAGTTTAACTTGATTGGAATATCTTGCCATTCACGTCTCTAGTTGAGAGCTACGAGCTCATTAATTGACCTCTAGACCAACTTCACGACCTGCCCGTGGACATCAAAGGTCTCGACCATCTTTTCTGGGAAGTCGGGCCAAGTGATTGCAGGCTCATAGGGGTTGTTAGGAGTCGAGCACAGTTGGTCTCGATATGGAAGATTTATGAGATGAGTCAGAGCTTACTGGGTCAAAGGTCGTGGCCCCGCTAATGACCTCTATTGAGCTCATTAAAGAGGTCGGTGGTAACAGGTCGCTACCCACCTTTCCTAGTTAACTTTCTGAGTCTGACTTTTAGGTATTGAGAGTTAGGGCCTCGAGCCCATTTGGATTGACTTTGTTCGGGTCGTGCCCGTTTCGATTAACTTCATCCGGGTCATGCCCGTTTCTCCCATCAATCATATTCATAAATGTTGTTGGATTATAAAGGCCAAGGAAGACAAAAACTCTTCAGTGTTATTGTGAGAAAAATTAAAAAAAGAAAAAACCTTTGAAAATTAAGGATAAATTTTTTAGGATTATTATAATAAAAAAAATTAAAAGAAATAGGAATGGTTGAGAGCCTAAGAATCATGAATTGTAGCTCTAGATAATGTTTTAATTCTACCGTAAAACTAATTTTGCAGTAAAACTAATTTTGATTCCAAAAAAATATAAAATTGTATTAGATAGATATTGATAAAGGTATATATAAATGTTGATGGGTAAAACAGGTATGTGCGGATAAGTCAACTTAAACAGATGGGACCGGGATGCAAGTTAACCCTAATAGGTCAAAGGCTACCATACCTTCAATACCTGAAAGTCAAACTCACTAAGTCAATGAGAAAAGGTGGGCAGCAACCTACTACCACCGACCTCCCAGATCATCAACCTAGAGGTTGCTGGATATGCCCTAAGAACATATGATGATTTTACTTAATTGGCATAACTTTATATCATGAGTCTATTTATATCATTATATAATTTACTTTAATGTTTGCGTTTCATTAAATAAATTATGTAATATCCTTAGAATAGTTCATTTCTATTCTTAAAATGTCCCTACTCAAGTGTTATTCATATTAGGATATCAATAACACACTGAGACTAGTATGTGTTGACTGATGATAGCCGTCATGGATATGAGATATCAAATCACCACATAGGTACACGTAGAGTATCGTGTACTAGATTGACCCGCCATGAAATCACTTCATAGATTGTTATATGAGTGTCATGGGTGATTTCATTGTGATAATTATGTCTCATCTTTTGACTTGAGGTGATCAGAGATTCCTACATGAAAGATTGCATAGTTTGAAATTGCCAAACGTTACTCTTAACTGAGTGGACAATAAAGGCACGTATTGAGTATGTCGTAATTTGTACAATGGAATGTTGAATGATCAAGAAAGGATTTGACCCCCTTATATAACAAGAGAGTGATCTCTAGCATTCTTGGTTGAGTAAGATTATGAAATGCATGGCCATGCTCGACTAAATAGATATGAGATATTTATCTTATTCAGTTTAGTTAATCTACTCGAGATTGAGAATTGAGATATTAAACTTTACGAGTGTGACATGTTCCATGACTCGTGTTCAATTATGATTTCCTGGACAAAGAGATGAAGATATGTTATTTTATCACTTAAGGTTTTGTCATGTTATTGACATTCTTGTTAATTGGATTGCAATAAAGTGTTGCTAGACACCGCTTATTGTATATGACATTAAATGTCGCTTATGTCAAGTGCCAATTTTATGAGGACCTATTGGGTCACACATTCAGAACGTATCGCTTCATGGGTAGTATCTCGTTTGGGACCTAAACGTAATTAGTCAAAGTTGTTTAGGCTAATCCACGAATAGGAATAATTCTACAACTTTCTACAAAGTTGTCATACACTTGGCAACCTACTATTGGCTAGCTGCCAAGTTGGACCTTCTGGAATTCCATGGTTCTACAACTTTCTACAAAGTTGTCGTACACTTGGCAACCTGCTATTGGCTAGCCGCCAAATTGGACCTTCTGGAACTTCCATGGTTCTAGAACTTTCTACAAAGTTTTCATACAGTCGGCAACCTGCTATTGGCTAGCCACCAAGTTGGACCTTCTAGAACTTCAATGTTTCTACAACTTTATATTCAATCTGGTCTCATCCTTGTTCTCCTATAAATAAGAGGTCTTGTAATGCCATTTAAAAGAACAAAAATTGAGGTGCATGGATAGAACTAAGAGTTTGTGAGAACATCTCTGTAGAGAACAACTAAGAGTCATAAGAGATCGTAAAACGAGAAAAACATATTCATGATTGAATCTAGCAATTCAATTGCTTTTATTCCCGTTGCCTTGTTCGTGAGACGTGCATCGGAATTGGACATTCGTACGACAAAGTAGAGGCAAAGGTTAGAGATCTTTGCTCTTGACTACAGACAAGAGATTCTGACATTCGTCTTCTGTCTGAAAAATCAAAAAAAAGGTAATGTCAGTATCCTCTCTAGACTCCCTCCGATCGATTCTTGGAGGAGGTCTGTTTGTGGCCTTCCCTTCAATTGGTAGCAGAGCCAGATTCGGAGTCTCTAGACTAGTTATATGTGAAATTATGATTTCATGACATGCCTATATGAAGTCAGAATTCTGTTAAAGTCGTTGTTCAATATGTATTTTTTGCAGTTTAGAGAATCATGTAAAAAGCATATTATAAAATATTTTGGACATGTCGATGCGATTCCAAGGGCGGAATGGTATGGTGCTACAGTTCTGGAAATAACATTCTGGAATAGCACCTGCATTAAAAGTTGATGAGATTTCATTCACTGTTGGGCAAGTTCATTCCATGGACCACTGGGTAGGGGCTACCACCCAAAGAACCCCACTGTTGTCCAGGGCTTTAATCAATTCTTTGTGTAATTTTGTTACCTGAGATAATCGTTGATGCATTTTATCATATTTGATATGTTTATTATGAAATTTGTGAGTTAAGCATGGTGCATAGTTATAGCCCAGTTTTATTATATACGGCTTGCATGTCGCCTCTATATAATTCTGATGTATATTCTCTTGTCATCTGAATCCCCTCATACCATATTATTGTAATATAGTATAGGATAATTTTATTTCAACTAGGAGTAGTTGTTCTTTACCTTTAGATTGACCTTTTTCAATTCTCTCATTGGCTTGGGAGAATTGAGTAGGATGGGCGATAACTATGTCACATTTTATCTTGCTTTTACTTTACATGTTATTACTGTCATTATGATATTTTCATGTTAACCAGTAATAATATTCAACTGGTCACTTCCATTAAATTGGTGAGATCTTTTACAATTTAATCAAATCCCTCAAATTAAATTGAGTCAAGATTAGTGCCTACCAAGTAATGTCACTAGTTCACACTTTGATCAATGTATGTAAATTTGCCAAAGCAAAGGTGCCATGTTTATCTTCGTGAAACACGATAAGGATAAAAGTGATATCCAAAGAGTCTTAAATTAGGTAGACTTAACAAGGTTCCCTCAATTAGATTGGGGTAATCTAAAGGCATTAAGAATAATAGTTGTTCACGGTTAAACTAAGTGTTGCATAGAGATGAAATTAGCAAGGTGTTGCTTAAATAAATAACTGAATCTCGGAGATAGCCAAAGCTACCTAGGGGTAAGGTGAAATATGGATCAAGGTCCTCTAGAAAGTTACATGTAACCGTCCAAATTTATAATGAGGGTTATTAATTTGAAGAAAATAGTGAGAGTATCATTCAAGTTATAAAATTTAACAATCATTTCATGATACTTATATTTTGCATATTTAATATTAACATGGCACCCAAGTCCTTGAGAAGGACAAGGTGAATGGGACAAACTTCCTAGATTGGTACAGGAATGTGAGGATATTCCTCAAACAAGAAAAAAAGACGTATGTCCTTGCGGGTACTATTCCTGAAGAACCTCCCTGCACAGCCACAAAGGCTGAAAAAGATGCTCACAAGAAGCATCAAGATGACGCTATTGATGTCGGTTGCCTCATGCTTGTGTCCATGAACTCTGAGCTTCAAAAGCAACATGAGGAAATGGATCCTTATGATATGATAGAGCACCTGAAACAACTTTATCAAAAGCAAGCTAGGCAAGAGAGATTTGATGTATCCAAGGCTTTATTTCAATGCAGAATGGCAGAGGGTTCTCCAGTTGGTTCTCATGTCCTCAAAATAATTGTGTACATTGAGAACCTAGAGAGGTTGGGTTTTCCTCCAGGTCAAGAGTTGGCCACCGATGAGATACTACAATCGTTACTCAAAAGCTATAATCAATTTATTGTCAACTACAACATGCATGAGATTGACAAAACTTTGCCTCAGTTGCTCAGCAAGTTAAGAACTACTGAGTCAAATATTAAGAAGTCCGCCAAACCCAAGGATATCCTAATGGTTAGGAAATTCAACGATATGGGAAAGGGAATGGGTAAAGGCAAAAACATGACAAGAAGCCTGTTGGAAAATCCAAGCCCAATTCTACAGCATTAAAGCCAAAATGAGGGGTGGTTAAGGAAGGAAATAGTTTCCATTGCCAGGAGCCAGGACATTGGAAAAGAAATTGCAAGATTTACTTGGAAGAAACAAAGAAGAAGAAGGCTAATGAGTCTTCTACTCTTGGTATTTTTGTTATAGAAGTCAATTTTTTTACTTCTACATCATGGGTATTAGATACTGGATGTGGATCTCACATTTGTGTGAATGTGCAGGATCTCAAAAGGGGTAGATTGTTGGCGAGAGGAGAAGTTGACCTACGTGCTGGAAATGGAGCAAGGGTTGTTGCATTAGCTGTAGGAACTTATGTTTTGACTTTGCCCATTGGGCTTGTTTTAGAATTAGATAATTGCTATTTTGTGCTTTCTGTTACTAAAACATTATTTCTATTTCTTGTTTGGACAAGATTGGTTTTTCATTCATAATAAAGGACAATTGTTGCTCCATTTATTTAAATTAAATTTTCTATGGAAGTGCAAAATTGTTTAATGCCCTTTATATTCTAAATCTCGACACACCTCTTCATAATATAAATACTAAAAGGATTAAATCAAATGATATTAATCCAACATATCTCTGGCATTGTCACTTGGGCCATATAAATGAGATCGTCTTTCCAAACGCCATTAAGATGGATATTTGGACAACTTTGATTTTGAATCATATGAAAATTGTGAATCTTGTTTATTGGGCAAGATGACAAAAGCCCTTTTCATGGGACACAATGAAAGGGCAACTGAGTTATTGGGCCTTATACATTAAGATGTGTGTGGTCCACTAAACACACAAGCTAGAGGTGGGGTTAAATACTTCGTTACATTTACTGATGATTTCAGTAGATATAGCTATGTATATGTTATGAAACACAAGGCAGAATCCTCTGAAAAGTTCAAAGAATTCAAGAACGAAGTACGAAACCAACAAGGCAAAAGCATTCAAATACTTCGTTCAGATCAAGGTGGTGAATACTTAAGCCAAGAATTTCATGACTATCTAAAAGAGTGTGGAATAGTTCAACAACTCACTCCTCCAGCCACGCCGCAATGGAATGGAGTGTTTGAAAGGAGAAATCAAACTTTATTAGATATGGTTCAATCAATGATGAGTCATGCAGACCTTCCAATTTCTTTTTGGGGACAAGCTTTAGAAACAGCTGCATTTACACTAAATCTTGTTCCATCCAAATCAATTCAAAAGACACCACCTAAGTTATGGATTGGGACACGTCCTAGAATGTCTTTTATGAAAATTTGGAGCTGTGAAGTTTTCGTTAAACTTCAAGTTTCTGACAAACTTGAGCCCAAATTTGATAAGTGTCTCTTTGGAGGTTATCCTAAATTAACTAAAGGATATTACTTTTACAACCCCACTGAACAAAAGGTGTATGTAGCTTGTACAGGCATCTTTTTAGAAAGAGAGTTTGTCTCTAAAAGAGCAAGTGACAGAAAAGTAGAACTTGAAGAAGTTTGAGAACTACTAAGAGATACAACCAATATAGAGATGGAAACTGAGCACACAAAACAACTTATAGTTGATCAAGGACTTGCTCAAGAGACACAAGCTCCGAGTAGCTCACTTAGGACACATCATCAACCACAGAGATATGGGTTTTTGATATCTCGGAATGGTGATATGTTGCTCATAGATCAAGATGAGCCTACTACCGACCAAGAAGCTATGATGGGCCCAAACTTTGAGAAATGGCTTCAAGCCATGAGATCTGAAATGGAATCCTTGTATACAAACTAGGTTTGGACTTTTTGGTTGATCCACCTGAAGGGGTAAAACCCATCGAGTGCAAATGGGGTCTTCAAGAAGAAAACCGATATGGATGGTAAAGTTCATACTTACAATGGGCGATTAGTCGCCAAAGGTTTCAAACAAGTTCATGGTATTGACTATGACGAAACTTTTTCACCTATAGCTATGATCAAATCAATCAAGATCTTACTTGCTAAAACAACATATCGTGATTATGAAATGTGGCAAATGGATGTCAAGACTGCCTTTCTAAATGGAAAGCTTCTCGAGGATGTGTATATGACACAACATTTTGTGGATCCAAATAATGCTGGAAAGCTATGCAAGCTACAATGATCCATTTATGGATTAAAGCAAGCATCTCATAGTTGGAATCTTCGTTTTCATGATGCAATCAAGCAATTTGGCTTCATTAAAAATGAAGATGAACCTTATGTCTACAAGAAATTCAGTGGGAATATTTTGATATTCCTGGTATTGTATGTGGATGACATACTTATTATTGGAAATGACATCGCCACCTTACAATCTGTAAAGACTTGGCTAGTGAGTTTTTTTTCCATGAAAGACTTAGGCAAAGCAAATTATATACTAGGTATAAGGATCTATAAAGATAGATCCAGAAAGTTGATTGGCCTAAGTTAGAGTACATACATAGAAAAAATACTAAAGAGGTTTAGCATGCAAGAATCTAAGAAAGTATTCTTGCCTATAACACATGGCATAAATGTTTCAAAATTACAATGCCCTACAACAGAGGCAGAAACTCAATGCATGAGTAAGATTCCATATGCATTTGCCATTGGATCAATCATGTATGCTATGTTATGTACATGTCCTGATGTATTATATACTTTGAGCATGACAAGCAGATACCAAGGTGATCCAGGGGAACGCCATTGGATTGTTGTTAAGAATATCTTTATATATTTATGAAATACTAAAGATACATTCCTAATCTTTGGGGGTGAAGAAGAGCTCATTGTAACAGGTTACACTAATGCTAGTTTGCAAACCAATAAAAATGATTTTCGATCGCAATCAGGTTTCCTGTTTTGCCATAATGGTGGAGCTATGCGCTTGAAAAGTTCAAAACAGGCAACAGTGGTTGTTTCTACTACAGAAGCCAAGTATATTGCTGCTTCTGAAGCAGCAAAAGAGGTAGTTTGGATCAAGAAGTTCATCACTGAGCTTGGGGTGGTTCCTAGTATCACTGATCTTGTGCAGCTTTTTTGTGATAACAACGGAGCTATTGCACAAGCTAAGGAACCAAGATCCCACCAGCGATCCAAACATATACTTCGGCGATACCACCTCATTCGAGATATTATCAAGAGAAGGGATGTCAAGATATGCAAAGTACCAACAAACAACAATGTCGCTAATCCTCTTATGAAACTTCTGATGCAGTAGAGACATGATCGTCACACTACATCTATGGGCATTAGATTCATGAGTGATTGGTCTTAGTGCAAGTACGATATTGCTGGATATGCCCTAAGAACATTTGATGATTTTACTTAATTGGCTTAACCTTGTATCATGATGCTATTTATATCATTATATAATTTACTTTAATGGCTACGTTTCATTAAATAAATTATGTAATATCCTTAGAATAGTTTATTTCTATTCTTAAAATGTTCTTAGTCAAGTGTTATTCATATTAGGATATCAATAGCACGCTAAGACTAGTTTGTGTTCATTAATGACAGCCGTCATGGATATGAGATGTCAAATCATCACATAGGAATACGTAGAGTATTATGTACTGGATTGACTCGCCATGAAATTGCTTCATGGATTGTTATATGAGTGTCATGGGTGATTTCATTGTGATAATTATGTCTCATCTTTTGAGTTGAGTTCATCAAAGATTCCTACATGAAATATTCCATACTTTGATATTGTCAAAAGTCACTCTTAACAGAGTAGACAATAAAGGTATGTATTGAGTATGTCGTAATTTGTGCTATGGAATGTTGAATGATCAAGAAAGGATTCGTCCCTCTTATATAACAAGAGAGTGATATCTAGCATTATTAAGATATTGAACTTTACGAGTGTGACACGTTCGATGACTCGTGTTCAATTATGACTTCCTGGACAAAGAGATTAAGACATGTTATTTTATCATGGAAGGTTTTGTCGTTTCACTGACATTCTCGCTAATTGGATTGCAATAATGTCTTGCTAGACATCACATATGGTACAAGACATTAAATGTCGTTTATGTCGAATGCCAATTTTACGAGGACCTATTGGGTCACACATTCAGAACATATCGCTTAATGGGTGGTATCTCGTTTAGGACCTAAATGTAATTAGCCAAAGTTGTTTAGGCCAATCCACGAAATAGGAATAATTCTACAACTTTCTAGAAAGTTGTCATACACTTGGCAACTGCTATTGGCTAGCCACCAAGTTGGACCTTCTAGAACTTCCATGGTTCTACAACTTTCTAGAAAGTTGTCATACACTTGGCAACTGCTATTGGCTAGCCACCAAGTTGGACCCTCTAGAACTTTCATGGTTCTACAACTTTCTATTCAATCTTGTCTCATCCTCGGTTTTCCTATAAATAAGAGGTCTTGTAATGCCATTTAAAAGAACAAAAATTGAGGTGAATGAATAGAATTGAGAGTTTGTGAGAACATCTCTATAGAGAACAATTGAAAGTTCAAAGAGATCCAAAAACGAGAAACAAATTCACGATTAGATCTAGGAATTCAATAGTGTTTATTCCCGCTGCCCTGTTCGTGAGACGTATGTCGGAAGCGGATGTTCGTGTGACGAAGTAGAGGCAAAGGTCAGTGATCGTTGTTGGTGACTACAGACAATTGATTCTGACATTCGTCTTCTGTCTGAAAAATAAAAAAAAGGAAATGTTAATACCTTCTCTAGACTCCCTTCAATCAATGCCTGGAAGAGGTCTGTTTGTGGCCTTCCTTTCAGAGGTTACCGACCTCCCGGATGAGCTCGAGAGAGGTACAACCAGAGCTCGACCCACGACCTGGTAACTCCCAACTCATCCCATAAATCTTCCATGCGACTACCAACAGTGCATAACTCCTAATCACTCCCCACTAGCCAAGCACTACTCGGAGCGACCTCACCAGAAGACATGTTCGAGACACTCAACATCCACGAGGAGGGGGGGGGTTGCAAAGTTAGTCTGAAATTTGGTTGGCGAGCTCATGGCTCTCAAGCAGAGACATGAATGGTAAGATATCTCATCCCAAGGAAAACTCCATGATTGGCGGGATTCAACGGAAGCCCACAGTTATCCTAATTGCCTACGGTTACATAATGCAGGTCTGCAATCCATGAGGTAACAGACTTTCTCTTTTTACTACTTAATAAAAACACACAATCAGTCCAAGGACAGATGACTAAGAAGCTCTGAACACAACAGCTTTCAGAGAACAGTCTTTATCTTCAACTATCTTCCTTAGAACACTAACTTAAGCATCAGTGCACTTCCTCGGGCGGTAGCCCCCTCCGATAACTGTTTTTCTCATTTTGTCATGCTGCTGACACTAGAGTTTCATCAGGATCTGTGGGGTGACCCAGAGTCCATTTTCAACCCCATCATTTCTGGCTTGGTCTGTGGGAACCTTGAAAAAAAAATCCTAGCCAATTTTTCCTATAAACAAATAAAAGCAATCCTAATGGCTTAGTCTTAGCCCTCACGTATTCAACTGCCACGCTATGGCAGCCCACCTGCCCTAACGCAATTGCGCACTAGAGAAACAATTCCTGAAATGCCACCTCCAACATAGGCCACCGTCGATAATAATCCACCGTTTGGCTTACTACAGGATCACCACTAGTTGGCACCATCTGGGCCATCCCAGAGGATCATTGTCAACTCTCTGACTGTGCAAGAAAGGCCGTAAGAGGGATGCCCTGGTCCTGTTGTTAATAGTAATAATTCTATACCGCAAACATCTGGGAGAATATAGATGTCAGTTTCAACATCTTTCCTAGAACGAATGGTGGTAACTCTTGAAGAAGTTTCTGGCAGGCCAGATTATGTATCCATTGGGCTGACTCCGAAGGGATTCACAATCTCCCAGAGGCCCAACTACATGCCCCCAACCAATCTGCTTCAGCCTTCGGAGGCGAGGACCGTCCCCCTTCACCACGAGGCATGTCCGGGGGCAAGACAAGCTAAAGAGAGGTCACATAAAGGGAGAACTCAACCTGTAATCGACCTTAGAGGAAACCTAAACCATGAAAGGGGGTACGACTTGAGAGACAAGCTCAATCGAGCAACCGTCTCACATACGAACTCCTCCAAGAGCAAGGATGCCACCTCATCATAGCCTGATCGAAATGACAGGTGAAAAAGCTCGAGGGATAGCCCCCAATCCACCGAGGAGAGTAACTCCCTCTACCAATAGAGAACTACAGAGCACTATGGACATTATCGAGCCTTTGCCATTTGTACACAGCATCGGAACAGCAAGAATGCCATCTGGCTTCAAAGCACCACAACTGGAGAAAAAATATGACGGTACTGGGGATCCTCAACAGCACATTGATGAATACCTCTCCTACATGGAGATGTACGAACACCCCGACCACATCAAGTGTAGAGCATTTTGGTCAACATTGACCAAAAAAGCCCAGTCCTAGTTCAAGGGCATTCCTAAGGTAAGCATCTCTAGCTGGACATAGCTGAAGGAGCTGTTTCTAAAGAACTACCAAAGTAGCACATGGTGCGAAAAAGATATGAACGACCTATTCCTCATAAAGCAGAAGATTGGGGAAAGCACCTCGAAGCTACTATAGTCGTTTCAACTATGAAGCAGTGGAGATTGAACAGAAAAATGATTCCATATACATCACTGCTTTCAAGCAAAGGTTGCAAGGAGGGTACACGGCCTTTTGATTGGCCGAAGAACCAGTAAAAACAATCAAGGAGCTATAGACACTCCTAGAAAAATTGATCAAGGCTGAGGAAACAACGATCCAGAAGAAGATCCATGGCTTCACCTTAGCCATCGAAAAGACAACAAAGGACATCCGAAGAGCCCTCAGAAATCGAAGCGGGATAGAAATGACCTTCGCCCCAAGGGAAGGACCTTAGAAAAGAGGAGAAAGATCATCCCCGACCTTGTGACCACTCCTCTCAAGGCATCACGAGCAGAAATCATGGTGATCATGAAGAAAAGAAGCCTCCCGAAGCCACCTAGGCCTCTTAAGAGTCCTGTGGCCAAAAGAGATCCCGCAAAATTTTGCCACTACCATAAGGATCATGGGCATCTCACGGAGGATTGTTTCGACCTTAAAACCGAGATTGAAAGGTTGAAAAAGGAGGGCCATTTACAAGAGTTTTTGGCCAAGAATGTAGGCCCTGCACATCTGCCACCAACAGTACCGCACAATCCGAGACTTCCAGTTCGCGAGATAAATGCCATCGAAAGGAGGTCCAAGCGAGCTCGAGGGGGAAATTTAGAACACTTGACAGTGTCACTCCAGATTGGAGACTTCCTAGTGAGAAAAATTCTGGTGGACACTGGCAATGCTGTCAATGTTTGTATCACAAAACATTTTTCCAGATGGGAATAGACAAGAGCTCACTAATGAAGTCAGACACGGCTCTGACTAGTTTCAACGGAGGCATAAATTATGCCGATGGGATCCTAAAGGTCCCAACCACGATCCGCGTAGACAACCAAGAAATCACCGAGATGACGGACTGGATGGTTGTGGATGCCCCTGGAACTCACAACACCATCATGGACTTGAGAGCAAAAATCTCCCTGCTCAATTACAACATGAGAATCCAGATCGGAGACACATGGGTAGTCCTTGAATGAGATAGACAATCTACTGTCAAGTGTTACCTAGCCAAGGGTAACGAAGAAAGCACTCCAGAGGTCATGCACTAGGAATGCATCGACCTACCAAAGGAGGACGATCACCTCCGAATCTAAGCTGCATTAAGAGGAGCGAGCCTTCCTCAACCCCAAATTCCTTGAAAAAGGGATTAATATTGGAGTGTTCTTACCTCCAAGGATCAAACGAAAACTGATGGATTCTCTTGATGAAAACTTGAAGGTCTTCTCTTGGCAACCCAACGACCTCGAGGAGGTCGAGCGAGCAACTGCTGAACATCGGGTCGGGCTCAAGCCAGGGGTCAAACCGGTGATACGAAAGAATAGTACCTTTGCCCCTAAGCGTAATAAGGTCAAAGCTTGGGAAGTCCAAGCTCTTCTTGATGTTGGGATTCTGAAGGAAATAGTATACCCTAAATGGTTGGCCAACCCAATTGTGGTCCCAAAGAAGGAATTGACATGGAGCATGTGCATGGACTTCACTACACTCAATAGGTATTGCCAGTAAGACTCCTAAACCCTTCCGAGCATAGAGCAGATGGTAGACTCAACGGTCGAATACTAGTGGCTATGCTTTCTAGATGCTTACAAAGGGTACCATCAAATCCCGATGGCCATTGAGGACATGGATAAGACCTCTTTCATCACAGAGGTCAGGTCTTATTGCGACACCAAGATGCCAGCCAAATTCCAACTAGCAATGCACAAGGTTTTCAAGAAACAGCTCGGGCAGAACATCAAGGTCTACGTAGATGATAGAGTGATCAAGTCCAAGACCTCAGAAGATTTCATCAAGGACATCAGGGAAACTTTTCAGACCCTGAAAGCTGCTTACATGAATCTTAATCAGGAGAAATGCACTTTCGGAGTTTCAGCAGGAAAATTCCTCGATTTCATGATCTTGGAGAGAGGCATTAATGCCAAATTATACAAGATCAAAGCTCTACTACATGTCGAGCCTCCCAAAAACCTCAAGGAAGTATAGAGCCTGGCAGGAAAAATGGCAACACTAGGGCAAGTCATTAGTAAAATCGCAGATAAAGGGGAGAAATTCTATGACGCCATAAAGAAGTTAAAGGACTTCCAGTGGACCGAAGACTGCCAGATTACATTTGTTAGACTAAAGGACTTCCCAGGAAAACCTCCTCAGCTCGTCTCTCCGAGGTCAGGTGATGAAATTTGCATGAACCTAATTGCAACTCAAAAAGCAGTTAGCTCAGTCCTATTAGTAGAAGGGTCAGGCCAACAATTCCCTGTCTACTATGTTAGTCGCTTGCTCCGAGGTCTAAAGACTAGATATTCGAACCTTGAGAAGTTCTTATACCTTATCATTATTACTTCAAGGAAACTAAAAAAATATTTTGAAGCTTACCCTATAAGAGTCTTCACCTACCTACCATTGAAGCAAGCTCTAGCTAAGCCTGAACTATCAGGAAGAACGATGAAGTGGTCCCTCAAGCTCTCAGATTATCAAAACAATTTTAAGCCAAGGAATTCCATCAAAGCTCAAGCCCTCTCAAACTTCATAGAAGAATTTACCAGAGTTCCACTTGAGCTCGCTAGCACTTGTGAAGACAGTATCTGGACCATGTATACAGATCGTTTCAAGGAGAAAGAAAATTCAGGTATGGCAATTATGCTGATCAACCCTGAGGAAACAACAAATCCTAGTATGAAGCTCTCTTAGCAGGTCTAATACTTATAAGAGCGCTCAAAGTGCAGAAACTGCATGCCAAAACAGATTCACATATCATAACCAGCCAAGCTGCTGGGAAATACGAAGCGAGAGAAGATAACATGATCAAATATCTCAGAAGAGTAAGCGATAAGGTGTCTAAGCTTGACTACTTCCTGATCAAGAAAATTCCCAAAGAGCAAAATTCAAAGTCAAACACACTGTCCAAAATATACAGAGTGGAAATTGGAACGAATGCCAAGTTGCTCATGGAACAGTTGCACTCTCCCAGCATAGCTCAAGAGGAGAATTTGGTTATTGAGGATCAAGCGGACTGGAGGTATCCAATCTACAAATACCTCAAACATGGCAACCTCCTGCAAGATCCAAAAAAACCTCGCCAAGTGTGCAGATGGATACCTCCCTACGTCCTAATAGGAGATGACGAAGTATACAGAAGATCATACACTTGGCCCATGCTCAAATGCTTAAGCAAGGGAGAAGGACAGTATATCATTGAAGAGGTACACAACGGAATATGTGGATCACATATAGGAGCTAAAATAGATGCCAAGAAAATCCTAAGGATAGGATATTATTGGCCCTCAATGGTTTCAAACATTGAGGAAGTCATACAAAAGTGCGCGAGCTACCAATTGCATAGAAACAAATCACAGCTACCCCCCACTAAGTACCAATCGATCAACACATCAGTGCCTTTTGATATATAGGGCATTGATATTCTGGGGCCCTTCCCGAAAGGAATGGGAGGTGTAAAGTTAATAATAGTTGTCGTGGAGTATTTCACCTGAAGGGTTGAAGCAGAATCCATGGCAGTAATCTTGTCACCAAAAGTCTAGTCATTCGTATGGAGGAACATTGCTTGCAGATTTGGCATTCCTCGAGCTATCATATCCGACAATGGGTGACGATTCATTGGCAACCCATTCAGGACCTTCTGCGAAAACCTCAACATTGAACAAAGGCTGACCTCTATAGCTCATCCCCAAGCCAATGGCTTAGTCGAGGTCACAAACAAGACCATCCTAGAAGGACTCAAGAAGAGACTCACCCAGCTCAAGAAAGAAGGTCGAAAGATAGGCTGGCCAGATGAAATCCCAAGTATACTATGGGTGTACAGAACCACACCAAGAAAGGCTACTGGAGAAACGCCATTTAGTTTGTGCTTTGGAGCAGAGACAGTAATGCCAATTGAGGTTGGAATGGCATCTTTAAGACTGACCGAATACAATTCAATCTTAAACGAGGAGGAGAGAAGGGCAGAAATCGACCTCCTCAAAGAGGTCAGGAACAAAGCAATGGAAGCAGGGAGGTAACAATTTTTTTCAACAAAAGAGTGAAAGAAAGACATTTCATGGTTGGAGAAATGGTCCTCAAGAGATCAGATGTCGGTAAGCAAGGACAACCGACCAAGCTGCAAGAAAGCTATTAAGGACCTTACATAGTCCAAGAGGTACACAAAGGCGGGAGCTACAAGCTCACTGACCTTGAAGGAAGGCAACTCCTAAGGCCCTAGAATGCTTGCCACTTGAAAAAGTTCTATGCCTAAGGGCCATCTAAGACTTTGCAGACCTCACGAAGCCATCAGTTGAGCTCAGAAATACCGGTCACAAAAACTTCGCCCAACACTATGGCAACCTCAATGGTTCAAATTCAATAAAGCACAGTTTTAAAGCTATGTTTTTCAAGGCTTAGTTTTTTAAAGCTTGTATGCATATTGTGCTAGTTTTGCCTATATTATTTGCGATTGTGCTAAAATAAATCTGAATACATTGGACAATTGTGGAAAAATTGCAAATATGAAGCAAGTATGAAGCTCAAAGCATTGGCAGAAAGAATGAAGCAATTGTATAAAAGAAAGGAAGAAAAGACAGAAGGCCACAAAAAGACCTTTGTAGAATATTCATTGTACTTGCAAAAAAAAATAGTCAAAAATCTTAAAACTTGAGGAAGCCCGGGACTGCTTTCGGGAAGGTCACACAAAAGGCACATCATCTTCATCTTCCCCTTCCTCGGTTGGGATGCTAGCTAGGGCGAAGCCACTCGAACAAGCCACAGGGTTGCTCAGAGGGACTATACCTGAAGTTCCTGTTAAACAAGCCAACAGCATGGTCAAATAAAGTATCTTAGGAAGCAAACAGGAGAGCCAGGGAAAAGGTCTAGTACCTTCCCCGAAATAATAATACACAAGCTGAGGAAACATCTTGTCAAAAGCATTTGTGGCCAGGAACCTAACGAATAGCTTCAAGAGAAACCATAGCTCGAGGGGTAATGTCTGGGATCTCCTTGAACTCGGGGGTAGCCTCAACAGGAGCTTTCCCCTTCCGCGCTGAGCCTTCATCAACCTAACTAACCTAGGTCAGGATCTCAACAGCAGCTACCTCTTCAAGGGAAGCCTACTTTTGGTTTTCTCCCAGCTAGTGGAGAGGAACGGCCAACTCCAGATGATAAAAATTGGCTTTAAAATCTGAGTTAGTCCACATCCCCAAATTAAACCCCATAAGATCATCAACCATCTCGGAATACAAAGAGATCAGTTGGGGCCTCAGCCAAGACTACACGTACTCTAGGAAAGTGGGGACTTCCTCCAGCCTTTCCAACACCAAGTTGCCTTCCCCTTCGCAGAGCCCTTGGAGTTCATCCAACCTTGCCTCGAGCGCTTTGATATGCTTCTCCTACTCAATTTCCTTTATCTCAACCGTATCTAGAACCTTGGAGATAGCCTCATTGGTAGCCTTAGCTTCTACCATACCCCTCTAGCATGTGACAAGAAGTTGCTTGGAATGCTCAATAGAAGCCTTGGATGATTCAGCAGAGGCAGTGAGCTTGGCAACCTCTTTCTCCAAGCAAACTTTAAAATCTTGCAGCTCAGAAAGTAAGAAGGCCAACTTTTGATCCTTTTTGGCCCTCACAGCCACCCTTCTCATCCACTCGCCAAAAACAACATGGTCCTGCAAAGGAAGAAGGAAAGGGGTCAAATAGCATACTCAGAATAGAACAAAGTCAGGCATGCGTAGACAAAAAGGTTGCGAAAAGCTCACCGCAGCAAGAAAGGAGGTGCCAAACCTGTCAAGCTCCTTCTCTGTGAGTTGCCGGCAAATTTCCATGTCAACTGACAAAATGCACTCCATCAAAAAGGATTGAGGGTGGGGCCATTGCAACAAAGAGTCCAACGCTTCTATGGCAAGATCATGGACCCACCTTGCAGCCACCTCATTGGTGCGAGAGGCCAAGGCAGCACCTCCTAGCCTCTTAAAGGTCTCAGCGACCTCTTCCATGGCACACCCCAGGAATGTTGGCTGAGACTCTAAAGTCGCCAAGGCTTTTCCCTTCCTAGAAGGGTTGGGAGAAATCTTCTTCACAAGATGGGAAGAGGGAGAAGGTGAGGAAGTAGAAATTTTAATGGGCCTATTGGAAGGCCCCATGCCAATAGCATTTAAATCTCTTTTGGAGGCCCCTCGAGTCCTCTCAGCTACCGCAGCCCTTCCCCTAACCCGGGGAATGGGAATCCTGACAGTAGAGGCACCGGCAAGGGAGGTACCAGTAGGGCCCCGACCTTTACCTTCAAAGAATCGAGAGGGCCCAGAAGCATGAAGCCACTCAAATGCCTTCATTACTACAAGAAACAAGATGGAAAACTATTAAAGCCAGGATAGTGAGAGCTAAAGTTCAGCAAACATAGGGAGATTTCTTACCAAAAGAAGATATCCCAACAGTTTTTCTGAGGGAAAGGAGGTCACACTCAGTCGATTCTCCTAACCCAGTGGAGAGAATTAAGACCTTAGGCTAAACTGGGGCACTGCACCCAAAGTTGGGCTTGCCAGAACTGAGCAGATCCAAAAAGAAGTCCCCATGCTCGGCCTGATCAACGAATAGATCAAGAAACTCATTGAAAAATGAGCGGTTTAGGTACCAATCTAGATAAGCCTCAAAATGATCAAAATGGTCAGGAACACAAGCGAAGGAGAAAGAGGATTTCCACTCCCCTGCAGAAGACTGGAAAAGGCCAAATAGCTTGTGCAGAGGAGAAAACTGAAGATACCCCTTAGCGCCTTTGGACTCTGAGAAGACCCCCAACCAATAAAAGCATCTGAAAAGCTCCAGAGAGACTGGCACTCAATAAAGATGACGCGATGAAAGCAAGTACTGTCTGAAGAGAGTTGGGTACAAGCTGGGCTAAGGAAAAGCACCAAAAGAAGTCAAGGTCAAAAAATAAGGGATGAATGTGAAGTAGGAGAACCCCTCCCCTGAGGCTAGAAGCGTAAATTACTATGTGTCTGTCATGCTTACTGAAAGCATGCTCATACTCTTCGGTGGCAACAATTTCGCCCTTCCCTAGTCCCAACTCACTCCAAAGCTCAAAAACAAGACCGGCGTTTAGAGGAGATAGAGAATATGCTTCTGTTTCAGAGAGCTCAAAGGTTTCAATTTTTACCGAAAGAGCTCTAGTCAACACCAGAGAAAAATAAAAAGCCCCTTTTTCCAAATCGACAAAGGAAAAAGAAGGTGTTGTCTCTCCAGTTTGGAGAGAGGGGGTGCTAGATACAGAGGGGAAGGCAGTCGACATATCAGAGAGAGAAAAAAGGAACAATTTTTTCAAAAGAGAAAGAAAACTCACTTAGTGAAGTCTTGGAGAAAGAAAGACGATCCTGGGAAAGCCGAATGCCTGGAGGAGGAGAAAAGCTCTAAGCAAAAAGCTCAGTAAAATCCTTGCCCAATAAATGGACGTTCAAGTAAATCCCAATTCTGAAGGTATTCAAGTTATATTGAATAAGGAAACCATGGATTTACTGACGAGGGTCAATCTCCCCCAAATCTAGAGCAGGACGTCGGTTCATAACTCAAAAACCCTTTGGTTTCTCCTAAAATAAAAGCGGTATGTTCCTTCAAGTCTAAAACAAGTCTGATACTGCTAAAAGTAAAGCAGGGCAACTTTCCAGTCCAGACCGTCCAACAGTTTCCCAAAACAAAGAGAATGCATCTTCTCTCCAAAAATTGCTGTTATGAGAAAATAGCACAACTTTTCAAAGGGTCGTAACCTCAAGATGGTAACTCTCAATACTTGAAGGTTTGCCTCATGAGCAGTTGCAAGAAAACAGTTCGATTTTTCAAGGGTCGCATCCAATAGATGGCAGCTCATAATGCCTAAAGGATAGCCCCACGACTTGAAGATGGTAACTCTAAATACATGAAAGTCCAGCCCATAACCTGGAGATGGCAACTCTAAATATCTGAAGGTCAGGCCCTCGACCTCAAGATGGCAATCTTTAATGCCTAAAGGTCAGACTCTCGACTTGGAGATGGTAAATCTTAATACCTGATGTTCAACTTGGCAAGTCCGAGGTACAAGTGGGTAGGGACATAATACCACCGACCTCCCAGGTCACGGACCTAGAAGTCACCGAACACCAGATGAGCAATACAGAGGCCTCACCAGACGACGGCCTACAACCTCATGAGCCCCATTCTTGCTCATGTACCTTCCATGCCGCGACCAAGTGTGCACAACTCTGCTTGAGGTCGAAAAATAATTAGCTAGCTTGCAACTCTCGACAAGACGAGAATGGAAAGGTACCCCGCAAAAAAACTAGTCCTTACAAGGAATCGGCGATTCCATTAATGGCTACCACTTGAAGATGGTAATTTAGGCACTAATAACCTCTAAGCTCGCTGAGCCTAAAGGGGGGTAACGATGGGTAAAATGGGTATAGTCTGGATAAGTCAACTTAAACGGATAAGACAAGGTGGAAAGTCAACCCAAATGGGCCAAAGGCTCCCATACCTTCAATACCTAAAAATCAGACTCACTGAGTCAACGAGGAAAGGTAGGCAGCGACCTGCTACCACCGACCTCCCAGGTCATCGACCTAGAAGTTACTGACCTCCCAGATAAGCTCGAGAGAGGTACAACCAGAGCTCGGTCCATGACTTGGTAACTCCCAACTCACCTCATAAATCTTCCATGCCATGACCAATGGTGCACTACTCCTAATCACTCCCCATTAGCCAAGGACTACTTATTGCGACCTCACCAAAAGAGATGTTTGAGACACTCAACATCCACGGCGGGGGTCACGAAGTTGGTCTGAAGGTCGATTAGCAAGCTCATGGCTCTCAAGCAGAGACGTGAATGGCAAGATCTCTCATCCCAAGGAAACTCCACGATTCAAATGCAATTGACAGGATTCAAAGGAATCCCACAGTTATCCTACTTGCCTACAGTTACGTAATGCAGGGCTGCAATCCAGGAGGTAGCAGACTTTCTCTTTTTACTACTTAATAAAAACACACAATCAGTCCAAGGACAGAGGACTAAGAAACTCTGAACACAACGGCTTTCAGAGAACAGTCTTTACCTTCAACTATCTCCCTCAGAACACTAACTTAGGCATCGGAACTCTTCCCCGGACAATAGCCCCCTTTGATGACCATTTTTCTCATTTTCTCAGGCTACAGACCGCGAAGTTCCATTAGGATCTATGGGGTGACCCGAAGTCCATTTTTGACCCATCAAATATTAATATAGATAGACAAAAAAAAAATACTAATATATTACGGAAAAAATTTACTAATGCAATTTTAATAGATTAATTTCACTGCAAAACTAATTTTATCTCTAAAATATGTCACTTTCTACTTATCAATGTATCTAAACCTCTCCCTATATATATACACACTTACATATAGGTCATGTTCGGTTAATAATTTTGTCCTTAAACTTTAAAATTTTTTTTTAATCTCAAATTTTTGTCCTACTTTTTTACTGGTATTGTTGGAGACTCAAGATTGCAGCTCTAAGTACAAGTTTGTCATGGTTGTATCCTCTTCTTCAAATTATAATGTTATCTATATTATTTTTTATTTTATTTTCATTGTCTACCTATAATTTTTCCTGTTCTTTTAAATTCTTTCTGTAAATATTTTCAAATTTTTTATTTAAGATAAATTAAAAATTTCATTGTGGAGGTTTTTTTTTTCTCCCCTTCAAAGAATGTTTTTTCAAGCAATGAAAAGGGTGAGAATAGTTTTGGATATGGTGGTTTCTAAAATTCATCTCAAATTTAATTTCAATTTTAGAGAAAATTCCAAAATATTGTATGAAAAAGAATTGAGGATTTATTTTCAGAATATTTATATGAGAAAAAAAAGGGGGGGATTTTAAACAATTTAATGAACTTAATTTCAAAAGATAAGTATAATAAATGAACTTTATAATTTAATTCCCTAAAATTTGTATGAAAAATATCAGTAATTTAATTGACCAATAGATCTATATTGGTAGGTTTTGCTATTGTAAGTTTATTTCTTTTTTCTTTCGAACATTTACCTTTATGTCTATTTTTTATAATCTGCAGATGACATTCAAGATTTGGATTGTTTCAAATGACTATTTTATTGAAGCATTCTTCCCCTTTTTTGGAATTTTTAATAATTTAGTATCTTTTGTCATATTAATATAAATATTTTTTATATTTTGAGGATTTAAATAATTCAAAAAATTTATCTTAACCTTCTATTTTCTTTATTTTTTATTTTACAATCACTAAGATTACATTATTATGTGATTTGCACATTTAATATAATAAAAAGAAAATTTAACTATTTTGATTTAAAAAATTATGTGAGAAAATAGAATTTATTAATAAAAATATTGAATAAGAAAATCTAATTTTAATAGATGAAAAAAGTTCAATAATATAATTTAAATTTTTATCCTATCATGAAAAAGAGAATTGGTTCGGATTTGTAGATAATTATGTTAATTTTTATGTGATAATTTTATGAAACTTAACTTAATTATGTTGTTTTACATATATTTTACTTCCCTATACTTAATTTTTGATTGTATGAATTTTTAGTTGAAAAATGCTCGACGAATTATCAAATTGGCACAAGAAATGAGACCACGACAAGATGAAGCGGATTAAGAGCTCGTCAGCTAGACATCCAGTGCCCAAACCTGCATCGGATAGAACCATCCATCAATGGATGTCCAACCTAATAGAGCACTAGATGCTCTTTGGAATTAGGCAGAAACTTGGAGAAATCGATTTGGTGCCAGACGGACGTTGCCCAGTGGCGATAATTTCCTTTATTAATTAGAATTTGATTATTCTCCTAAACTACCTTTTTTTTGTATTTGGTTTTTACTTTATTATTAGACTTATATTAAGTAATTACTTATCTGTAAGTCTCTACTCTTATATAATAGGTTATTTTTCATAGTCTTAAACACACAATTCAAAACTGATTTCCCGAGAATTTCCGAAGACAAAGATGAGATTTTCTCTTTCTCTTTTCTTATGTATTTTTCGATTCAATTAATCATGTCTTGTGAGTAGTTCTCTTTTGTTAACAAGAACATGAAATAGGTTATTTTAATATGGGGTTATGAGATTTGGTTTCTTTTTCTTATAAAGATTTGATCTTTATTATTAAGTATTTGTATAATTCTTGCTTTCATCTTATTAATTGTGTTTATTAATTTAGCCTGATCACCTAGATTAATTTGCATGATTATACTGCTAAGGTTTAAATATTATTGCTAAGATTGATAAATCCCCCAAGTAGCAACTATTGTTTAAAATTGGTTTGACGAACAACGTTATTTGACAATAGAGAATTGTATAAATCAAATTACAAGAATTATAAAGCTACTTTGTTTACGTAATTTGACATTGGTGATGCCTTCATGCTTATGTAATTTAATTGATTAAATTTATTATTGCTACGATGTAAGTTTAATTGGTCAAATTAAGGATTTTATTTCTTGCAATGAGAAGTAGATCTATTTAAAGGATAGGAATTTGAACACCGAGATAAATTCTAAAACAAACTAATTTTAAATTCTTTATTTGACTTTATTTTATAAACTCTTTAAAAAAATTCCCCCTTTGTTACTTATTGGTTTTTATTAAACTAAAATTCAATTCCCTATGGGTTCGGCCCTAGATATGTTTAATCTATTTGTATTATGATGCACGATCAAATTTTGACGCCGTTATCGGGGAATTGTTATTAAAGTTTAATTCTTTCCAAATAATCTTTTATTTTTTCTTTTTCTTGTCCACAAATTTTCAAGAAATCTCCCCAGTTGATACGCTTACTAAGCGGAAAGGAATACCAAGCTAATATCACAGTCTACGAAGATCCAATTGCAGAAATCTCAAGCAATTCAAGTTCATCCTCTTCAATGGTAGAAAACAACGTTGGGAATGGAGATAATGAACATAACGGTAGAGGAATAATAGTTCCCCCCAGAGAATGTTATTCCCACAAGTAATAGTGATGCTAATAGACGTAATGGTGCTAGTGGAGGTAACAATGATATGCACACTATTAAGGAATTAACTAACTGTACTTACATTTATTGATCATCCTTTGGCTATTGATTTTCCTGATATTGATGAGAATTTTAAATTGCACATTGGTTTTCTTCTATTATTACCTATTTTTTGTGAAATGCCTAGAGATGATCCTCATAGACATTTCAATGATTTTTATGTTATTTGTGCTACATTGAAACATGGTGGATCGATAGAAGAGCTAATAAAGCTATGTGCTTTTCCATTTAGTCAACAAGATTATGCTAGAGACTGGTTATATGAATTGCCTCCTAGATCTATTGCAAATTGGGAAACCATGAAGGGAACTTTTCTTGAAAATATTTTTCAACCTTTGAAGTTTTATCTATGAAGAAAGATATTACAGGTGTTAGACAGGGTCCTGGTGAAAAGTTTCATGAGTATTGGTTTAGGTTTAAAAAGTTGTTAACTATTTTGCCTGACAATTAGAAATCAGAAACTGATCAAATGCAACATTTTTATGAAAGACTAAATGATATGGACAAGGTGATGATAGATGTAGCTAGCCAAGGATCACTCTTGAAAAAACTTCCAATAGATTCTCAATAGTTGTCCAACAAGCTTACATCTTCTATTTGAACAATAGGAATAAGGGATAGTATTCCAAGGAAGGACAGAGAAATTAATTCTACAGACGCGAAACTGGATAAGATCACTAATTTGAGTGAAAAGCTTTTAACTATGAACACTAGCACACAAGCACCTATCAATTCTTGCAATATTTGTTGTAGTTATGAACATGTTACTAATCTTTGTCCTTATAATATAGAAGATGCCAGTATTAATGCTGTAGGAAACTTCTCCGGCCCTCAAAGGAGGTACAATCCCTATGCAAACACTTACAATGAAGGCTGGAGAGGTCATCCAAACTTCTGATGGAATCAAGGAGGAAATTCATCCCAAATCCAAAACCAACCTCAGAGAAGTCCTCTCAATTTTTACCAAGTCAATCCCCAAGGTCCTCTAAATGCTCCCAATCTTTCACAATCTGCCCCATCCAATTGTACTTTGGAAGAGATGATGAAAAACTAAACAGCAAACACCATAGATTTCCAAAAAAAAAAAAAACTTAAACTAGCATTCAAAGCATTGGAAGACAAATGGGACAACTTGCCTCCGAAATGAACCAGCTCAAATCCCAAGGATCTAAGAGCCTACCTTCACAACCCATTAATCCTCTTGAGAATGCTAGTGCCATGACTTTAAGGAGTGGTATGGAATTGCAAGATCCTCCATTGAAGCAAAGTGCAATCGAAGAAGAAGAACTGATTGTCGTAGAGAAACCATCTCAGGATTCTTCTCCAAAGGAAGAAGAGGAAAAAGGGAGAAACTCAACCCCAAAAGGTACCCCCTTTTTCCTTCATGTCTTGCAAGAAATAAGAAATAGGAGATGGAAAAAGATATTCCTGAGACATTCCGCAAGGTAGAAGTCAATGTCCCGCTCTTAGATGTAATCAAGCAAATTCCAAGGTATGTGAAGTTCTTAAAGGAATTGTGGACGAACAAGAAAAGACTAAGAGGGGATGAAAAGGTAAGTGTGGAAGAGAATGTTTCAGCAGTTCTTAAAAATAAACTCCCCTGAAAGCTAAAAGATTTAGGTATGTTTACTATTCCATGCACAATTGGTAATGTTGCATCAGTAAATGTTATGCCATTATCTGTCTACTCTAATCTTAATCATGCTAGATTTAGGAGCATCAATAAATGTTATGCCATAGTCTGTCTACTCTAATCTTAATCATGGACCTTTAAAGGATACTAGAGTAGTCATTCAACATGCTGATAGATCTTATGCATATCCTGAAGGAGTTATTGAAAATGTTGTGATTAAAGTTAATAACTAAGTTTTTCCTGCAAATTTTTATCTCCTAAAAACAGATGATGGTAATAATTTCTCTTCTATACATTCTTCGATTCTTTTAGGAAGACCAACCTTGAAAGCTGCAGAAACTGAGATAGGTGTGCATGATGGAACTTTATCTATGGAATTTGATGGTGAAAAAATCTTTTTCAATATCTTTGATGCCATGAAATACCAAGTTGATGAATGCTCTATGTCTATGCTAGATATTGTAGATCCTTTAGTTGTTGAGATGCATGAGCTATCTGATAATGAATTAATGCATGTCATTCTTACTCATAGCATTGATAAAGAAAACATGGATGCATTATCTTTGAATGTGGGCCAAGACATAATTGACACATGAATGACTTGTCTGTCTATGCTACTTCTGATCTTAAGCTTGAATTGCCTATCTTTGACGATAAGTTGAAACCATCTATTGAATGTCCCCTATTACTTGAATTGAAGCTCTTGCCTTCTCATCTTAAATATGCTTATTTAGGTAAAGGGAACTCATTTCCTATCATAATTGCTAATAATTTGACTAATGATGTAGAAGGCAAATTAGTCAATGTTCTTAGGAATAATGTAATTGCAATTGGTTGGACATTGGCTAATATTAAGTTAATTAGTCCATCTACATGTATGCATCATATTTTATAGGAAGATGATGCTAAACCTTGCAGGGACACATAAAGAAGGTTGAATCCACCTATGTTAGAGGTTGTTAAGAAAGAAGTAATAAAGCTTCTTGATGCAGATATCATCTATCCTATAACTAATTCTCAGTAGGTAAGTCTTGTGCATGTAGTTTCTGCGAAATATGGAATAAATGTTATTGAGAATGATGAAGGAGAAAAGGTAACAACTAGGGTACTAAGTGGATTGTGTGTTTTCATTGATTATAGCAAATTGACTACATCTACTAAAAAGGATCACTTTCCCTCCCTTCATTAATCAAATGTTAGAACGTCTAGCAGGAAAATCTCATTAGTGTTTTCTTGGTGATTTTTTTAGATATTTTCATGTTGCAATTACCCCCGAGGATCAAGCTAAAACCCGAGGATCACGCTCAAACCACATTTACATGTCCATTTGGAACTTTTGCATATAGAAGAATGCCTTTTAGATTATGCAATGCTCCTTCTACTTTTCAAAGATGCATGATGTCTATTTTCTCTGTATGTCACTAATATTATTGAAGTTTTCATGGATGATTTTACTGATTATGGAGATACTTTTGATGCATGTTTAGAGAATTTAGATCTTATTCTTAAAAGATATGTTCAATCTAACCTTGTGTTGAATTTTGAAAAACATCACCTTATGGTGGAACAAGGCATTGGTTTAGGATATGTAGTTTCAGCAAAAAGACTTGAAGTTGAAAAACGCAAAGATAGATGTAATCAAATGTCTTCTTTTTCCTTCTAATTTAAAAGAGGTAAGAGGTTTTCTTGGTCATGTTGGTTTTTATAGAAGGTTTGTAAAAGACATTTCTAAAATTGCTTAAGCTTTGTGTCTACTTCTCCAAAACGATGTTCCTTTTGATTTTAATGAATTTGTAAGAAAAATTTTAATGTTTTAAAGGAAAGTTTACTTTCTGCACCTCTTATCCAACCTCCTAATTGATATTTGCCTTTTGAGATAATGTGTGATGCTAGTGATAAGGCAGTTGGAGCTAGTTGAGGTCAAAGGAAGGACAACTTGCCATACGTAATTTACTACATATAAAGGACATTAGATGCTACTCAATGCAATGATACTACGGAGAAGGAGCTATTTACTATTGTTTTTACATTAGAAAAGTTCCATTCTTATTTGTTGGGTACTAAAGTGATAAATTTTTTCTGATCATGCAGCTCTTAGGTACCTCCTCAAGAAGAAGGAATCTAAGTCTAGGCTCCTACGTTGGATATTATTTCTTCAAGAATTTGACATTGAGATCAAAGATAAGAAAGGAGCTGAGAATTACGTAATTGATCATCTAAGTAGGTTGACCTATGAAGGGGAAGTATTTCCAATCTCTGAACTCTTTCTTGAAGAGCACTTATATAAGTTTCATGGTTTTCTTCCTTGGTATGCTCATATAATTAATTATATTATGATTAGGGAATTACCGTTTGAACTATCAAGGGCTCAAAATGATAAGATTAAGAGTGATGCTAAATACTACTTGTGGGATTATCCTTGTTTTAAATCTGTTCTAATAATGTAATTCATTGTTGTGTGCCTAATAATGAAATCGCATCTATTTTAGCATTTTGTCACACAAATGAAGTCGAAGATCATTTGGTCCCAAAAAGGATGAGGTATTGGAATGTGAATTCTATTGGCCTAATTTGAATAAAGATGCATATTTGTATGTTAAAGCATGTAATGAATGCCAAAGAGTTGGAACCATATCTAGGAGAGATGAGATGCCCCTATCTAATGTTCTTACTTGTGAAATATTTGATTGGTGGGGAATTGATTTCATGGGACCTTTTCCATCTTTTATTGGTAATCTTTACATATTTCCTTGCAGTTAACTATGGGTCTAAATGGGAAGAAGCTAAAGTTACAAGGACTAATGATGCTAAAGTTGTGGTTGATTTCATAAAAGAAAAACATTTTTAACAGATTTGTCATCCCTAAGGCTATAATAAGTGATGAGGTGCTCATTTTTGCAACAGGGTTGTTGAGGCTTTTTAAAATGTTATCATATTCAACATAGAGTTTCTACTGCAGATCATCCACAAACTAATGGCCAAGCTGAAGTTTTTAATAGAGAAATTAAGTCCATTCTTGAAAAAATAGTCAATCCTAATAGAAAATATTGGATTTCACGTTTGGGTGATGCTCTATGGGCTTATAGGACTGAATTCAAAACACGTATTGGCATGTCTCCTTATAGGTTAGTTTATGGTAAATCTTGTCATCTTCCTGTGGAAATTGAACATAAAGCAAATTGGACTATTAAGCAATGCAACTTTGATTTCTTTAATGCAAGAACTTGAAGAGATAAGGAGTGAGGCTTATGTTAATGCTTCAGTTTTCAAAAAGAACATAAAAATCTATCTTGATAAATTCTTGTTTCATAAAGAGTTCTTTTTTGGTCAAAAGGTATTATTTTATATGCTTAGACTCAAGTTATTTCCCGGAAAATTGATGTTAAGGTGCATTGATCCTTTTGTTGTCACTAACTTTTTGCCACATGGTGCAATTGAGGTTCATAGTCTTGAAATAGGCAAAGTGCTCAAGGTCAATGGACATCGTCTCAAACCATTCCATGAAGGTTTTGAACCTCATATAATGACTATAATGGACCTTGAGATTCCATCATATGACGCAACTTAAACGGAGGTATAACGTGAGCCAAACGACTTTAACCGAAATCACTTTTGGGAGGCAACCCAGGAATAAGGTTTCTTAGTTTAATTTCATATTTTCTTTTCATTTAATAGTTAATTATCAGTTTTTATATGTTTAGGATGTAGGTCCCTGTCAATTTTATAGGAAATAATCAAAAAGGAAGAAAATAGAGGTAGATCGCATGGCACACACCGCACCGCACCGCACCAGGTGCCATCCAGCACCAATAGTGCCGACCCACACACCATCCAGCAAAGGATAGAGAGCTAAGTGCAGGACTAGATGCTCTTTGAAAATTTTTAGAAAAACGAGGCCAACTTTCATACGGCTCCGAACAAATCCAAAAATTGATTTTTAGCTCTCTTTTCTCTTCTTTTCTTTCATTCTTTCCTTCAAAATTTCAAAACACATTCTCTCCCTCTCTCAAGACCAAAACCCTAAATTCCAAATCTTTTAATTCCTCTTCCAAAAGCTGCCATACTCACCATTAAAATCTTTCTTTTCTACCATTAGCTTATTCCTCACCATCAAACTTCACTTTTCTTTCTCTCTCTTCACCATTCTCACACCCATTTTTTCCACCAAAACCTCACATTCGAATTTCACATTGAGAGTTCTTCTTGACTCAACAAATTTCTAAGGAAATTTGGTCAATTTGTTCTTTAACCCTCTTTTATGTTTGTTATTATCAACTGTTATTGCATTGCATTTTGTTGTGATTGTTGGACGTAAATGGCATTTGTTGATTGGAAATTGTTATGTTGAACTGTGGTTGATTACTTGTTGAATTATCCTTGTTTTCTTGTGTTATAGGGAGCTTGAATTTATGGTTACACTCACTTATTTCTTGAAAAAATTTGAATGAACACCAAGTGTTTGTGAAAATGCCTAGGAAAGAAAAGAGGTGTAGAACTTCTGAAAAAAAAAGCATTCCCACAACCATCACCTCCCCTATATGATCACACACGTTTTACTTCTTTAGAAAATCAAATATGGCTAGAAGAAAGATCAAATCATTTATGAATTTTTAGCTTTCATGTTCTTGGTTAGGATTCTATCATTAATCCTCCTACCATTTACTATCCTAATTTAGTTTAAGAATTTTATGCTAATATTTCTATTAAATCTGATAATGAATTGGATACCATTGACACTTATGTTAGAGGGATTCATATTCATCTTGATAGAGAATTTATTACTCGAATTTTCCATCTCCGTAATCTTGGTCATTATCCATCCCATAAGAATGAGCAAGTGTCAATGGATGAGGAGTTTAATTTTAACACAGCAAGACATGATTTAGGGCTAGTTCATTATGCAGTAGGTAAGGAACGACAAAGCACTGCACTTCTTGTTAAACAATTAGATGAAACCCGCTGCATTCTCACTTGCTCAATCATAATGTTTTTCCAAAAGCTTCCTCATTGAATGAATTGCTTTTCTTGGATGTTTACATTCTTTACAGCATAAAAAATGGACTAGGAAATATTTCTGGGATTTCATTACCTACCATCTTAATCCATAATATGCGTGAGATTGCTCATAGTACTCTCGAAGTTAATAAGGCTTTTTTCTATCCATTGATATTAATCACAATTTTTCAAGCCTTCCATCTACCTCTTGAGGATTTTACAGGTGTTAAATCCAAAGCCATTATCAACATAACCACCATGAAAATTCTTAAGTATTCTTGTGATGAAGATGGTATACGGCATCATGAGAGCTTTTCATTCTTACACCCTAGAGAGGAGCAACTCTAGGAGGAAGATGAGATTGACGCCATGGAATAAGGAAGATAACCACACAACTTCCCTTCCTCTTCTACAGGACCATCCACCTCTAGGCCACACCAATCCACTAGAGACATGTTGCTTCAAGACCTTGCCAGTCAAGAAGCCATGCAATCCCAGTTTGCACAACTTGGGATTCAACTCAATCATAGGTTTGACTTCAAGGATGCCACCCGAGATTCCTCAGAGGAGCCTCTTTGCGAGCTCTCTCGCAGAGGATGACTATATCTCCTCCCTCTTTTCATTTTTCTTTTTCTTATGGGTATTTAATGTCATTGAGGACAATACCAACTCTAAGTGTCTGGGTGTGTGTTGTCCTTTATGTTATCTGATATGTGTTGTCCTTTATATGTTGTTTTTGTCATATTTTCATTTTCTTAGTTAGTTCTATTTGCTTTTTTTTCTCTCATTTTGCATGTTTTTATTCTTGTTCATGATATTTTTAATGTTTAGGATGGTTCGATTTTTTGTTTTTTTTGTGGCCAATGATGTGATTATTAATCTTTGAACTTAGGCATGAGATTTTTGAAACTTTTTGTGTTTGATATTGTTTGAACTTCTTTTTCCTTCTACAATCCTAAATATCTTTTTTGAACTAATATTCACACAACTTTACTAGTTGAAGCTTGAAAACTTGATTTTGAATCTTGCATAACCTTTTAAAAAATAATTTTTCTCATAAATAATATTTATGAATCTTTTTATGCTAAAGAGAAGGATTGATTAAAAGAATTGTCTTGATTTGGAATTTCACTTTTAGCCTCATTCTTGTTACTCTAGAACTTGTCTTTACACACATGCTTGAGGCAAAATATATAGAAACGTGGTTAATTCGGGGATAACATAAGGCCTTCTTTGCCTCATTTGTGCCTTTCTTTAAGCCTAGCCATTCACATTATGTCCCTTGGTCCTTATTTGAGCCTAAATGAGAATAGTTTTCTAATTATTCTATTTCTACGATTTTAAGCCTCATTATTTAATTTTCTAACCTATGTTTTAAATGTTTTGAAGAGAATATAGGCCATATTCTTTTGTAATCATTTTTACTAGAATTGAATGTTTGATGAACGGTGAATAATTGAAGGAGAATGAAGGATGTAAGGGAAGTGATAAATAAAGAAAAGAAAAAGGGAAGTGCTTTGAGTGTATGTTGATTAAAAAAAAAAATTGAGTATGATGAAGTTTATAAAATAAAAAAAGAAGAAGAAGAAGAAAAGAGATGCTCTATTATTAAAAAGAAAATTAAAAAAAAATGGAAGGAAGAGCAACAAAAGGAGTTGGTGAAAAGAAGGAAATTGTTGATTAATCTTGATATCTTTGTGATATGAGTTATGGCCTTAATTGATTGAACTTATTTATTCTCTTATATTATAAATCTGCTTATCCTTATAATTCATTTTTAGCCAATTCCAAGAGCTTAACATTATAAGCCAAAAGTCTTATTTGATCCGAGTAGACCTATTTCTATCATTAGTGGAGATTGTGTGAAGTGACAAGCTTACGGGTGTGATTTCTTTTTTAAAGGCTTCTTGTGTTATTCTTTATTGAGATAGTTTGATTGATTGATCTTATCTTTGATTTCATTCAAACGATTTTCAAAACTTGAAGATTAAAAGATTTTTTTGGTTATGTAAGATAAAGAATTGAGTTTTTTATTTTTTGCCTAAATTATGTGAAGTTGTTGAAGGGAATTGGATCCCAAATAAATGAGGAAACGAGATTTGGTGTCCCAAGATTAAAAAAATTTCACATAATGAAGATGAGAACGATACCTTGGAATGAAGTTTGCGGAGACCTTGTCCTGCAGAATGAATCTGTACATCTTGATCTACTAAGCAAAAGATTTTCTAACCTATTCCCTATCTGTTTGGGTGCATAGAAAGGAAAATAGAAAGTAGGAGAACTTTGAATGGCGGCACAATCCTTTTATTTAATTAAAGGTCAAATAATTATTTAGTGGATCATGGATCCAATATAATTATCCTGACCCTCTAATTAAAATCTCAATATTTATTTTTATTCTTAGCCCATCAAATAACTAATCTCATGGACCTAAGTCCAAATTAATTATAAGACTAATAAAAATAAATGTCCACTTCATTATTTTAGTCAAGCTCAACAATAATTAATCTTATGAACCTAAGACCACATTAATTATAAGACTAAATACACTAACTTGCCACTCTATTATGTTATTCAAGGCTAACAATAATTAATCTTATGGACTTAAGTCCAAATTAATTATCAGACTAAATAAAATAACTAATTAATTTTATTCAAGCCTAAATAATTGATTTCAAGGATTAATTAAATCCTCAATTAATTATTAATGCTAAAGTTAATGCCTTCTCCAATCTCCTATTTAAGAATGATATAAAATCATTCATGCACAATAAATAGGGCTAGATTAGTTACCTTAAGAAACAATGTTTATGACTCTATCAAATGACCAAAATACCTTTACTACATAGTAGTAATTAATTTAGTCATTCTAAACACCTTCTATTATCACCATAAGACGATGATGTTCTCCATAATACATTATTGTAAAAACAAAAGGCCTGTTGAGATATATCTCAATCCTTAGTCTTTGACCTACCGGTGTAATGACACATATGCCCTTCTATGTAATACACACTATTGAGCCTAGGTCTTGCTTACTATCACCTTACTGAATAACATTTACCATCCTAAGGTATCTAGTTCTGTTACCATTGACCATAATGAACACTCACTAGAAGAATATTCAGTACAATAACAATTGTACTACCGAGGCCTCAGGTTCAATGATCCAACTAAGAACAATACACAAGGGGACAATTAACCCATCTCATAAATGAAATGGCATAGAGACTCTATTATATGATTCTATCTTAACTAACTAACTCCAAGTACCTAACATACAAGACTATTGATCTCCATAATGAGATCTCACCTATAACATATCAAAACACAGGGAACTATCTTCGTCAGACCACCAACCCATACTTATGTCATATGCAACAGTGATATTAGTTCTCTCTTCTTTGATAGTACCTTTAGAGAACAATCACTGAATAATCATGTTCTACACATACAAAATGTGCTAACACATATAGTCCAGGAGCACTAACCAATGACTAAAGGTAAGTCACCCTACTTAAAGTAGACTAACATGTTATGACCTTTGTTCAATGGAAAGTCCAATTCCATTAATCGACCAAGAACTAATTCCTTATGATTTAACCTTCCGGTGATCCGTACCTTATTATGCTAAATATCTCAACACACATCACTTATTTAAATCAATTTTGACCTTATTGCATGTTTTGCTAATATGTATAAATTTATTTATAAATATTATAGTCTTTTACACATTAACTCAAAAAATGATAGTCTTTTTGGGCATAAATCCAACAGTTGTCACACACTTTATGCACTTATTTGTTTTAATAGGATTTGTGGTTTCGTTAAGAAGGGATAGTAATTGATTACATATTTTGGTTTCATGTCTTGTGTTTAATTTGGAGATTACAATATGTGGCCTTGTGTTGTTGTTGTTGTTATTTTTGGAGGGTTAAAGATAAATTTACCTGCGGACAAGAAAAGGTCTATGTGTGGGGGAATGATTTGTATATAACTATGCTAAGTTTTATGTCCTTTTTATGTCATTATTTTACGTAACATAACTTAATTATGTTGTTTTGGATATATTTTACTTCCCTATACTTTATTTTTTATTGTAGGAGTTTTTGATAAAAAAGTGCTCGATGAATTATTAAATTTACACGAGAACGAGACCAAGGCGCTATGATACAGAGTAAGAGGGAGCCAGCGAGCCATCTGGCACTGGACATCCAGCCATACAAAGCACTGGATGCTCTTTGGAATCAGGCAAAAACTTGGAGAAATTGATCCGGCCCCGGACCGATGTTGACCACAATTTCCTTTATTAATTAGAATTTGATTAGTTTCCTAAACTACTTTTTTTTGTATTAGGTTTCTATTTTATTATTAGACTTTTATTAGGTAATTACTTATCTGTAAGGAGTCTCTACTCCTATATAATAGGTTTTATTTTTCATTGTCTTAGAAACACAATTCAATATTGATTTCCAAAGAATTTCATAAAACCAAGGGCAAATTTTCTCTTTCTCTTTTCTTATATATTTTCCGATTTTATTAATCATGTCTTATGAGTAGTTCTCTTTTGTTAACAAGAATATGAAGTAGGTTATTTTAATATGGGGTTATGAGATTTGGTTTGTTTTTCTTATAAAGATTTGATATTTATTATTAAGTATTTGTGCAATTTTTGTTTTCATCTTATTAATTTAACCTGATCACTTGGATTAATTTTCATAATTATACTGCTAGGGTTTAAATATTATTGCTAAGATTAATAAATCCACCAGGTAACAACTATTGTTTAAATTTGGTTTGGTTAACAATTTTATATGACAATAGAAAATTGTATGAATCAAATTGCATGAACTAAAGCTATTTTGTTACTATAATTTGACTTTGGTGATGCCTTCATGCTTATGCAATTTAATTGATTAAATTTATTGTTCACTACAATGTAGGTTTAATTGATTAAATTAAGAATTTTATTTCTCACTACTAGAAGTAGATCTATTTAAAGGATATAAATTTGAATGCTAAGACAAATTATAAAACCAATTACTTAATGTTGTTATTTGATCAATGATTGGTCCCATAGCAATTGACCTACGGATTGTTTCTTGTTAATAATTTTTTCATCTATATTCTCCTTTTTAAATTAGCTTTTAAATTCTTTGATTGATTTTATTTTATAAACTCTTTCAAAAATTTCCCCTTTGCTACTTATTATTTTTTATTAAACTTAAATTCACTTCCATGTGGGTTACCTTACTTGCCCTAATTACATTAGTTTTGTTAAATAGGTTTAATTTGTTTGTGTTATGACACACGATCAAGTTCAAGGAGATTAAATGGGAAATATTTATTAATTCTAACATCAAAAGAATAGCAAAACAATTACTAATTTAATTGTAAAATATTCATATGTAGAAAAATGTAATTTATATTGTTATGAATAGATTATTTATATCAAAATGAACTTTAAAACATTTTATTCGAAACTAGGAATATAGTTGCAATTTAATAAATAAATAAACTTCAAAAGATTTGTATATATGGAAAAGAAGTGAATAACATACATATAAATAAATATATATATATATATATATATATATGAGTAATGTTAGTGTATGTAATACTGTGCACACTAACAAGTGCAACCGTTAGTCAACTAACGATAAAAGTTAACTGTTAGTTATTAAGAAAAAATAAATTCTTCTAAAAAATTTTTTTAAAAAAAATAATCTTTTATAAACAAGATCCTAAAAGGATAAACTAAACCTTAGAGGCATTTGATTAAATTTTAATTAATTGTTTTAAAAAAATAATAGTTGACCGTTAACTTTGATGGTTAATTGACTAACGGTTGCACTTCTTAGCACACACTAACATTTTCGATATATATACGGTTTTGTTAAGACGCGCTCCGGAGTAAGCCTTAATGCGCTCTCCAACCGTTACCGTAACGGAATTGTTGCTACAGTGCTCATACAGCCAACCAAGCGGAGCAAGAATTCCGTTACGGTAACGGTTGGAGCGCGTATTAAGGTGCGCATTAGCAAATCCATATATATATATAGATATAGTGTGCACGCATGCGTGTGTGTGCGTGAATGTGTGTGTGGATGTTTACGTCAATTAACAATAAACTAATGGTTTGTGTCATTTCATGACACTGCACATTAATCCTTTTAAAAAAAATAAAGATTAATTTAACTGAAAATATGACCAGATGATATAACAATAAATTTTTAATAAGGGCTTCTAGTCAAAATAATCTCACATATTTGTATCAAAATATTATTAGATTCCTTATATTTTATTTTATTTTTTATTTTTTATTTTTTTCATTCATCAAGGTTCCATATCAATTTACTGACAGTCATTAAGATTCACACCATCCAATTCCAACCATTTTCATGGCAGCATCAATCACTTGACAAATTTGTCAGAAATTCTTAGGGTAAATTATTTTTACACTTTAATCTTAAAACGAAAAAATAAATAAAAATTTGCAGCAAAATAAGAAAAAAACATAGAAAATTTGTTTTGTTTCTTTTAGCCCCGGAATGGAAAACTCCCAATTAAACCTTCAATTTGACCGACAACAAAAGACCAAATCTACAGAGGAAATCGATGAAGAAGGCTCTTCTTCTACAATCTACCACTATATATTTAAACACAAATTTCACATGCTTTTCACGTCCATTTCAATTCCAGAGAATGACCACTCCATTTCTCCCACCTCATCCAGCCCCCAAGCCTTTTTCTTTTTTACTAATTATTTTTATTTTTTATTGTTGGAGACTCCCAAATTGGGAGTCCCAATTCCCTCCCGGCCCTCCCAATTGGACGTATTAGACTCCCAATTAAACCAGGAAACAAAACAAATGTTTTGCATTTTTTTCTTATTTTGCTGTAATTTTTTTTAAAAAAAATTAAACTGTGAAGACAATTTTACCTCCAAGAATTTTTGACAAGTTTGTCAAGTGATCGACCCCATCATGAAAATGGTCGGAATTGGATGTTGTGAATCTTAATGGCAACCCATAAATTGATATGAAACCTTAATGGCTGGAAAAAAAAAAAACATAAGGGATGTAATAATGTTTTGATCCAAACATGTGGGACCATTTTGACTAAAACCCCTTCTAATAAAATCTTAACTCATTTACCTGAAAAAACAAAATGAATGAAAATGAGTTAAATAATTTAAAACTAGATGAAGATCCGCACTTTTAATTATTAAAATATTTATTTATAGATGAAGAATAAAAAAGTTACCTATGGTAGAAATGAGAGTGGATTATTAAATTATGTTATATAGATAAATATGGAGTTGTAGATAATTGAAAAGTTTTTTAGGAAATTGAACAATTTTATTAAAAAAATAAAAAATAGTTGAAGAACTTAGAAGTTGAACCATGCTGGGAGACAAAAGAAAGTTGAGAATATAATGAGACATTTTTTTTTAATAAGTTAATAATTTAATTTTTTATATATATATTTAAGAACTTTTGTGGGGAAAAAAATTGATTGTTATACCTGACTTGTTGAGGATTAAGAAAGCTTTGAAAAATTGAGATTTTTTAAACTTTGGAAGTCTGCGTTAAATATATATGATAGATTTTCAAATTCACTATATTTGATCTCATAAATTTAATTTTTTATGGGCAAGTGAATGATATACTTTTTAGTTCCAAAAGTTCCATATTGAAAAAATAAAGACTCTAATTTTAATAGATTAGTATGAAAAAGATATTAATAAATTAATCTATATCTATCTATCTATCTATATTCTTTTAATATATATATATATAAAAGAAGGAATTATAGGACAAAGGTTCAGGACTCGTGAGGGGAATCAGGACTCCCTTTTCATTATTTTCGACGTAACTTTTTTTGTAGTGATTAAATTTAAAAATTGTAAATTGATTTTTCAAGATATTCTTCTAAATATTAATGGAACTAGGACTCTTCTTTAATTATATTGTGAATAAAATTAATTAAATATTAATTAGTTAATAAATATAAATCTTTGTATTCTTAGCCAATTCTCTATAAATAAAATGAACATAATCTTTTTAATGAAATATTTATTTTATTTAATTTTTAATAATAAAAAATTCATTCAACTTATTCAAGTAAATAGTGATAACATATTAATAAATAATATTGTGAAATATAATCAAAATAAAAGAATTTACATACAATGAGTTATCAATATCAATAATAATTCATAATGAAATTTAAAATTTTGTTAACTAATATGAACTTAATTATTTAAAGTAACGTAAAAGGTAATGTATATGAATACAAAACATTTTATTTCTAGAAAAAAAATTAATAATACAAAAAAAGGGAATATGTTTTGATTTTTTGAATGTTTATTTTAAGAATATATTAATTTGGACGGTGATGAGTAATTGTTGAATTGCTTTTCTCACTTTGCACTGGTATTTTACTAGTTGCCAATTAAAGTGGAGAGGCAAAAATAAATAAATAAAATAAGTCCCCTCCTAAGATCACCAACCCTAAGCCTTGACGACTTGAATAAAATTCAGGCCACCATGATTTGACAAGCTTTTTAATAGCGACGGTGAGATAAATAGATATGCATAATAACATCTCTAGGAGAAAAAATTATCATCCCTATATTTCTAGTCGGTGTATGTTCTTCAATTAACATGACCCAACACAATTAGATTTCAATTTCCCAACGACTTATAAAAAAGGTTCCAATTAGTAATGCTAACCCTTTGTTGTCTTGCAAACAAGAACTGATATATTAATTTGGTAAAATCTACAAAACCTAGCAATAATTGTTGTAAGCCCTCTTGAAGTTCATGTCAGAGCCTTAGAAGAGAAGAAACGCTAAAGATCTCTTTGATCCTATTCAATTCAAGTCAGGATATCTTAAGTTTTTTGAATTCAAAGGGGCTTTTCAGCTATTTGGTTTCACATGTATGGGTTAAACTACATAATTTTCCTACATGTTTTTTTTTCTCCGGCAATAATGGTTTCCCATGAATTTACAAGCTCCCATAATGATCCAAACTGTTGGATATACCCTAAGAACATATGATGATTTTACTTAGTTGGCATAACTTTGTATCATGATGCTATTTATGTCATTATATAATTTACTTTTATATCTTCGTTTCATTGAATAAATTTTGTAATATCCTTAAAATAGTTTATTTCTATTCTTAAAACGTCACTCTTAACTGAGTGGACAATAAAGGCATATATTGAGTATGTCCTAATTTGTGCTATGGATTATTGAATGATCAAGATAGGATTTGTCCCTCTTATATAACAAGAGAGTGTTGTCTAGCATTCTTGGTTAAGTGAGATTTTGAAATGCATGACCATGCTCGAATAAGTAAATATGAGATATTTATCTTATTCGGTTTAATTAATATACTCAGGACTGAGAATTTAGATATTGAACTTTACGAGTATGACACGTTCCATGACTCGTGTTCAATTATGACTTCCTGGACAAAGAGATTAAGACATGTTATTTTTTTATCACGGAAGCTTTTGTCTTGTCATCGACATTCTCGTTAATTGGATAGCAATAATGTGTTGCTAGACACCGCTTATTGTACTTGACATTAAATATCGTTAATGTCAAATGCCAATTTCAAGAGAACCTATTGGGTCACACATTCATAACATATTGCTTAATGGGTAGAATCTCGTTTGGGACCTAAACATAATTAGTTAAAGTTGTTTAGGCCAATTCACGAATAGAATTAACCAAAATATAATTAAAAGTTAATTATGAGACTGAATTGTATTTTTCTAGGTTCGTTGAACTTGGACAAATTTTGCTCAGTCACACTCTGATAGGTCTCTTGTTTTGAATTCAAATTAGAATTCGAAAATAAAGATTGATTTCTCCAGATGACTTCGTGATAAGAAGTCTTCTAGGGTTTTTCAAGTGGGGCGCCTCTCTCTTTTCTGTAGAGGGAAAAAAAACAAAGAGTTTAGAGAAATTGAAAAATAAGAGAAACAATATTCACGATTGAATCTAGCAGTTCCATTGTGTTTGTCTCGTTACTGTGTTTGTGAGACGTACACTGGAAGCAGACGTTTGTGTGACGAAGTAGAGGCAGAGGTCGGAGACTTTTGCTGGTTATTGTAAACAGATTCCGATCTTCTAACTGAAAAATTGAAAAAGGTAATGTCTGTACCCTCTCTAAACTCCCTCCGATTGATGCCTAGAGGAGGTCTATTTGTGGGTTTCCCTTCAATTGGTATCAGAGACAAATTCGGAGTCTCTAGACGAGTTCTATGTGAAATTATGATTTCATGACATGCCTGTATGAAATTGGAATTTTGTTAAAATTCGATTTTCAGAATATGTTTTCTATTAAATTCTAAATTCAACATGTTTTTATTTCTGTTAAAATTCGATTTTCAATATTCTGTCAAATTCGATTTTCAATATGTTTTTTCGATTTCTGTCAAATTTTATTATCTATATGCTAATATGGATACTCTGCAAATTTCGATTTCCTTTATAGAAGTTTATTAAGTTTTAATTTTTGTATGATAATATACGAAATTTTACTGAATTCGGGATGGTCTAGTGAGTATGACTATGTTTCTATATAAACAAAATTTTAATGACCTGACTTACTGTCAGAATTATTTGTAATGAGATTACTATTTATATTCCTATCAATATTATCTTTTTTACATGTCATTGCAATTTACATAATCGTATGAATGGTCATATTTTGGACATGGCAATGTACCAAATTTTCAAGGGCTGAAACTAACTGCGCTATAGTTTTGGAAATAACATTCTAGAATAGCGTCATGAGTGATTGGTCTTACTGCAAGTGGGAGATTGTTGGATATGCCCTAAGAACATATGATGATTTTACGTAGTTGGCTTAACTTTGTATCATGATGTTATTTATATCATTATATAATTTACTTTTTTATCTGTGTTTCATTAAATAAATTATGTAATGTCCTTAGAATAGTTTATTTCTATTTTTAAAACGTCCCTAATCAAGTGTTATTGAGATTATTATATCATTTACAAGCTGATAGTAGTCATGGATATGAGATATCAAATAATCACATAGGTACACATAGAGTATTGTGTACTAGATTGACCCGCCATGAAATCACTTCATGGATTGTTATATGGGTGATTTCGTTGCGATAATTATGTCTCATCTTTTGACTTGCGGTCATCAGAGATTCCTGCATGAAAGATTGCATATTTTGATATTGTCCAACATCACTCTTAACTAGGTGGACAATAAAGGCATGTATTGAGTATGTCCTAATTTGTGCTGTGGAATATTGAATGATCAAGATAGGATTTGTCCCTCTTATATAACAAGAGTGTGATGTCTAGCATTCTTGGTTGAATGAGATTATGAAATGCATGGCCATGCTAGAATAAGTAGATATGAGATATTTATCTTATTCGGTTTAATTAATCTACTCAAGGTTAAGAATTCAAATATTGAGCTTTACGAGTATGACACGTTCCATGACTCGTGTTCAATTATGACTTCCAAGACAAAGAGATTAAGACATGTTATTTTTTTATCACGGAAGTTTTTGTCTTGTCACCGACATTCTCGTTAATTGGATAACAATAATGTATTGCTAGACACCGCTGATTGTACATGATATTAAATATCGTTAATGTCAAATGCCAATTTTACGAGGACCTATTAGGTCACACATTTAGAATGCATTGCTTAATGGGTAGAATCTCGGTTGGAACCCAAACATAATTAGCTAAAGTTGTTTAGGCTAATTCACGAATAGGAATTAACCAAAATATAATTAAGAGTTAATTATGTGACTGAATTGTATTTTTCCAAGTTCGTTGAACCTAGACAAATTTTTCTCAGTCACACTCTGATAGGCCGCTCTTTTTGAATTCAAATCAAAATTCGAAAATAAAGATTGATTTATCCAGAAGATTTCATGATAAAAAGTCTTCTAGGGTTTTTCAAGTTTGGCACCTCTCTCTTTTCTGTAGAGGAAAAAAAAACAGAGAGTTCAGAGAGATCGAAAAACAAGAGAAACAATATTCACGACGAAATCTAATAGTTCAATCGTGTTTGTCCAGTTGCTGTGTTCGTGAGACATACACCGGAAGCAGACGTTCGTGTGACGAATTTGAGGCAAATCTCGTAGACTTTTGCTGGTGACTGTAAATAGATTCCTATCTTCTATCTGAAAAATTGAAATAGGTAATGTCTATACTCTCTCTAGACTCCTTCCGATCGATGCCTGGAGAAGGTCTGTTTGTGGCCTTCCCTTCACAAACTACCCTTCTCCAGCCATTCCCACGGCGAAGCAAGTCACGTGCCCAACACATGAGTAACTATTGAGGGCAAATATGTCATCTTAAAAGGTTTTTCGCCTATTTGGTTCCACGTGTTTGGGAAAAAATATATAATGATCCCACATATTTTTTTCACAGCTATTATAGTCCCTCATGAAATTATCAACTGCAATAACAGTCCAAAACACCATCCTCCAAAGACTCTCAAAGTAAGTCACATGCCGGGCACATGACTAACTAATGAGGGCAAGTATGCTATTTTTAAAAACATTAACAATCATCAAGAATCCAACTCTAATTCAACCTAACAGTGGAGGTGTTGTGGTTTTTAGGTTTCCACTTTTGCTATTGTCTTGACTATCATTGTTGTAGTGGTAAATTGGTAATAACACTTGTCTACAAATTAGCTATCCAGTTATCCTAAGAAGAGAAAGAACATAGTTCACCCTTTTTTTTTTATCAATGACTTGGAATCCGAATTCATGTTTTCATGCAAATTTATTGTGAATAATCCTTATAGGGTACACGAAATTTATTTCTTCAATTTCTCTTTAGCAATGGTGAGTTGAAGGAAAATAATGCAATTCTAATTTTATCAATCCCTGGAAAGTTAAAATGAGCCTAGAAAATTTCACGAAACTCAACCACAACCACAAAATGATATCTAATGGCTTAATGTCATCTTGCCATTTATATAGAATATATCGTTATTTTGATGATAATCTCATTTGGGAGCAATTTATTTAGATTATTGGTTTTTTTTCCCAATTCAGGAGATACATCTTGAATAATCCTCCATCTTAAAATAATTTGAGAAAGCCAAGTATTCTTATGGGTTGGAGATTTGAAAAATAATGCCTTTAGTCCACGATCCAGTACAATTTTCCTTCACAAAGGAGTTGCAGGGAGATAGGTGCACTCAACTCGTGATCTAAGGGAATGTCATTCCTAAAAGGATTAGACTACCATAAATAAATTAGGACTCAACGTAATCACTGAAAAATATTACTTCCACAAAAGATAAAGGTACATTTTGTGACCATCATTATTCTACAATTCAATTCATATTTCCTCTATATACAGTTTTGGCTTAAGCATTAGAGAAAACTTCACAAGACACCACCTCAGGTCTTTCTTTTTAAAGGAATTCATGGAAAAAGGTAGATTTTCATCTTATAAAACAAATGACTATCTTTATTTTTGTATTTTGAGTTTCATTATGAATTTAAGGTTTGGAAAGGTTACACAATTGTTTCTTTTTTTTTTTTCTTTGTAAATAACTCCTAACTACTTATCTTGGCCTCTGTTCCCTTTGTTGTATGTTTTTTGTTTTTTTTCTTTTCAAAAACAAAAATCTGATTTTTCTTATCTTTCTTTATAAAGATTGAATCTTTTTGGCAGAAAATATTGTTTTTGGTGCTGTTTATTTGTTTCCATTGTATAGGTTGTTTTGAAGTAATACGGGTTTTTTGCAAAGGAGGTATGAGTTGTTACTTGTAAGTGTTACGAGTTGTTTGATGGAGATCAAGGAGCATACATGGCATGGGATAATTCATGGAAGATCTTATATGAAGATGCTTATGGAATAAAGGAGTTTATGTACAAGAGATTGTATTTCAAATACAAGGTTGCTAGATCAAGAATGAAGAAAGACTTGTTGGAGATTGAAGATGATATTATTAATGATTGAGAGTTCTTGTACAAAGATCAATATTTCAAGTATAAGCTTGGAAGTTTGAGGATGAAAGTAGCAAGGTTGGCATTGAAGCTAGACCATGAAGAACAACTTGAAGTTCTTGACGAGATTGAAGAAGTTATGCTTGAAGATGAATGGCAAGTTGAAGAACCTTGTAATGTATTCAAGTATGAAGACTTATATAGGGGATTAGAAGACATTGCAAGGTAGGAAATTGAATGAACAAGGCTGAAACTTTTAGCAAATGTGTTGAGACTTTGCTAGACCTTACAACATTGTTTGAAGCACAACTGTCAATAGAGGCTAAACCAAGGAAAGAGCTCAACATGTGAATGTTAGAAGACATCAAGGAGGAGTGTTTAATGAAGAAAAAAAGAAATTTGATGCCTTGGAAGTATGGCTGCATGAGCTGGACAGTTGGTGAAAACTGCTAGAATTTTCGGTTTTATACTCTATTTTTGGCAGCCTAGTTATCTTGACTTTAGTTGGACTTTTTCACTTATTGTTAGCTGCTATCTTTATGTTTTAAGGTAGCTTAAGAGGTCTAATTAAGTCCCTAATCATGTTTGGGGCTGAGCCTAATTAACTTGATAAACACTTTTCAGAAATTTGGTTGAATTCCAAATGGATGCAAGGTACCAAAATCGAGAGTTCTTCCTAAGGCTCTTCTAGGGTTCTTAGTACAGTTTATCAATGCTTGGCTAGGGTAATTGATTTGGGTTGAAGAAATCCAAACTAATAGATCATATTGGAAGACAATCATGGTCATTAGTCACTAGCTTGAATCTCTTGTTGATGTCTTGGGCAAAATATCAGATTGTGAGTGACCTTGGGTTTGGATAGATGGATGTTGAAATTCCAGCCATAATTCAAGGAAATCACATTATCTTTTGATATCAGAGCTCAGGCTATTCATCAAGAGGTTTGCCTATCTTTATTTGCTTTCTTGTTTAAATGTTTAGATTCCATTTGTTTCATTGAAAATCTGAGATTTAAGTTTATTTTTGTGTTTGTTCTTTACATTAATCTTTGTTTTTCTTGTGGTCTTTATGGAATTGTGTCCTATATCTGAAAATCAAGGCCAATTCAATTTGTTTGTGAATCTAATTCTTCCCCCTTCTCAGCAAAATCAAAAAGAGTAAAAAAAAAAAGAAAGCAGAGAAAAGAGATATCAAATATCTCCAAGTGAAAAACCAGAAAAAAGCTATCAAAAAAAATTCCAGAAACGTGCCAGAAATGCTTTTTTTTTTCATGTTTGACATGTTGGGAAGAGTTTGAGATATGATATGCTTCATAGATTTGTCTAACTACCAACTTGAATTGTGAATTTGGGATATTGCAGACTGAAAATTCTAAAAAACTTTGATCACAGGTTTCTTTGTCCTCAAGGTGTTTGCTACATTTCCATTCATCTAATTCTTGTTTGATTCTAAGTGCTGATCATCTACTTTGTGTTTAATGACCATTTTCTTTGAAATGCTTATCTCTTTAATTCTTATAAGTTGGAAGATATGAGCTACTTGTTTTGAGTTTTTTACGCTTGAGTTGATTGCCTTGTTAAGTCATTGTCTATTCTAGTAATTGCATTAAGAACTTAAAGAAGAGCCAAGAGAGGAAAAAGGATAAGGGGTGAGCACATTAGAGTGAAGAAAAAGCCAATTTAAGAGTGATACAAGAGTAATAAGAGGTTATACACAATTTTTGTTTCAACAAGTTGAATTGAAGATACATTATCTCAAAAGAAGTTACAAGTGCATCAATTGCTTCTAATGAGGGAGAGGACCAAGCTGCCATGTCTTCTATGAATGATGTCTTACAAAGGATGTCCTTAGAGCTGTGATCAATTAGTAAGGACATGGGAACCATGAGACAAGATCTTGGTACATGGATCAATAGAGTAGAAGAGAGGGTGAACACATTTGACACTCCACCAGCTATCAATAGAGCTGCCAAAAATTTTCAGTTTCAACAAGCAGGCAGGGGTAGAGAAGGAGATGAGCAAAAGGTATAGTCAAGAGGAAGAGCTCTCCAACAACAATTTGATGAAGCATTTGATAAGGAAGAAACCGTGGCTCAAGTTGAATGGCAAGGAGATGAATTTGGTCCTAAAAAATTGAAGCAAGTTCTTGGTAAATTCTATTCAAGATGCTTGATACAAGGACATTATTGTAGTATCATAATGGATAGTGGTAGTTGTGCGAATGTTGCAAGATCATACTTGGTTGAAAAGATGAAGTTACCTTGCTTAGACCATCCAAAGCCATACAAGCTTCAAGTAAGTTGACAAACAAGTAAGGATCTCATTCTCTACGGGTAAATTTTATGATGAGGTGCTTTGTGATGTAGTACCTATGCAAGCAACACACTTGTCACTTGGTAGACCATGGTAATATGATAGAAAAGTGATATATGATGGTTACAAAAACAAGAATAGTTGGAATTTGAAGGTAGGAAGATACATTTGAACCCTTTAAAACCTCATGAAGCATACATGGATCAAAGGAAAATTC
>JAOXNR010053102.1:0-14931 GCA_028571225.1 Parsonsia alboflavescens
AGATAATATGGATCAAAGTTATCATATTGAAATTTATGGATAATCAAATACGACAAAATAAAATATTATGAATCAAAGTTAAAAAATCAAAATAATTTATGACTAAAAATGTCAATAATTCTTTAAAATAATAAAAGTTCATAATCAAATTAAAATAAAATAATTTGAATTAAATCGAGTGGAACTTACAAAAATAAACTCATTGAGTTCTAGTTGAATATTTCTTTTTTGAGCTTCTACTTTAATCAATCTTTCTAATAAAATTGACTCCTTAAATTCATCTAGATTTTGATTTAAATTTTTTTAAATGGTTTATTTGTCATGGAAAACAATCAATTTTAATTCTCTCTTCTCCTCCTGTCCTTTTGTTATTCTCTGTTTTTCTTGCCCCCCTTTTTCCATCAACAAAGAAAATTTTATGTTTTATTGAAAGGAGAGTGGAGTGAAATTCTCTATTTTTCTTTTTAGAAAAGTTATCTTTATTATTTTTGCCTTTCTCTTCTATAGTGTTATAAGTTATTATGAGTCTTTAAATCATTATTTTTAATTTTAAAAAAAGAAAAATTTTGAATTGTCATATGATATTTATTCTCATTATTATTATTATGTACATGATGTTAACATTAAAAAGAAAACACTTGATATGCTCTAAGTCGATATCTCTACATATAAATTTTTTTATTTATATTAAGCAATGTCAGTCATAAATTATCATTATTTTCTATCTTACTAAATTAGTTTAATATGAATTAAGAAGTATTATAAAACTTTACTCGTAACAAAACTATAATTTAATGAAAAGAAGAAAATTGGACATGGGGAGAGAAAGCAAAGAATCAAAGTATCAAACCTCCAAAAGGATATGAAATGGAAAATGAAAATCTTTGCTTATGGGCTTATCTCAAATATCTTATAAACTTGTGAGGAAAAGTTCGAAATTCAGATTTCTTTTGGGTCAATATAGCAATTCTTACTTTTAAGATGATCAAACCCAAAAGAAAATTCTCACAAGAACGCCGAATTAGATTCTCTCCCACCGAGTTTCCTTGCATTCCCGCCTCCAAACGAAGACAACCATTCTTCTTCTTCTTAGAAAAGAGAGGTACACAAAATTTTTCTATTATTTAAACGTAATGAATTGTTCATACTATTTCGTTTTTTTTTTTTTCGTTTTTTTTTCGTTTTTTCATTTGTTGTTTTATTGCTTCTATATGTGTAGAGATTTTGTGGTAGACGTTTGTGGGGTTTAACTTTTGAGGGTTTAATATGTTGTTTCGTTGAAAAAGAAAGGGTTTAAGGGTTTTTGCAATTGGTAAAGAGATATGATAATTAAATTTTTTTTCCTGGAATCAACCATGATGTTTTTTAATCAATTTGTTACTTTTTTCTTCTACTTTTTTTACTTTCCTTCTCTGGGTTGCTGAATCTAAATTTTTGTTGGCTTAATTTGTAGTTGGGTTTTGTAGATTGATTGAGTAGACAAAGGAAATTGTATGCTGGCTGTGCCTGGGGTATAGATGAGTATTCTGGGTTAGATTGCACTGAATGAGAGAGTAAGATAGATGTGTCGCACGCTTCATGCCGCTACTAGAATCTAAGGGGAAATTTGGCCTTACATTGTTCCATCTTCAGGTGATGTGTTTTTTAAAGAAATGGTAAACTTGAATGCTTTATTGAAGCATGAAACTTTAGTTGCTTCCTGATTGTAATGTATTTTTTTCCCCAAGGCGCCATAGTTTAGTTTCACAATATTGTAATAATCTGTGGCAGATTGTAAGGAAGATCTGCAAGCATGTTTGGTTAAAATTAGTATTTTAAAATTTGTAATCTCAATGGAGGATTATTCAAAATTCTTTATGTAATGTTAATGCCTCTGGAGCCTTGATTGCAACATATTTTGCAACTTTGATTTCATGTGTAATGATTCTGGTTTTGTTATTCCTTTGCCAAGATTATTGCATTCATATTATTCCATGAATGTAAAAACTTTTCTCCTTGGGAATTTTTAGAATGGGTGGATTTCCTACAAAGAGCTCCTCCTCTGTTATCTCTTTGTCTCTACCCCAGAAAGATGAAGGTTCAGGAAACGTAGCATCTGCACCTGATTCAAAGCCCAAAAAGAAGATTTGCTGTGCCTGCCCTGAAACTAAAAAGTTGAGGGATGAATGCATTGTTGAGCACGGTGAAGCTGCCTGTGAAAAATGGATTGAGGCTCACCGTAGATGTTTGAGAGCAGAAGGCTTCAGAGTTTGAAATTGGTATTGATACTCAAATATAGGATACTAATGACTACATTTTTTTTATTTTGGTTGAGGCGACCTAGTTTACTGTTGCCATACATTTTTGTTTTCTCGAAATTTTGTGCTCATGAGCAATTTTCATACGCGAACCATTTTCCATTTTATACTGGGCAATGTTGAGGTTAATCAGGAAGAAAAGAAAGGCATCCTTCAGTATAGCATGATCTCTCTTTACTTGTAGTCTTGTAGACTCATATCTCTTTGATTGAATATCTGGCTTAATAATATGAGCGTTGTACATATACCAGTTTCACTTTACACATAAGTTTACACACATTTCGTCATTGTAGATCCATGTTTCTTATTTGATTGTGAATTACCATCTCTGTTCATTAACAACCGGTTAAGCCCGGTTCCTCTAGTAGATCTGGGATTATGCTGAATGCAAATATCCTTAAGAATGGTAGGACAGTCCTTTCTAAGGGGAGAATAGGGCAGGCATGTTCTCAGTTGTTAGTGTTTTTCTTAAGTTGTTGAAAATTGTTAATGACATCAAAAAGTAGAAAGGCATCCTCAAGGTAGCTTCTGTGAAAAACTTCCAGCTTTATTCTAAGTTAAAAGTAGAAATAAAAAAAAACTTAGTAATTTTTTTTTTTTTTAAAACAATGCTTTTAACTGGTTGCAGAACTTGATGGTGTGCTTATTATATTAAGCAATGTTGTCAAAATTATACTTGCATTCTCCTCTTCTTTAGTCCCCCTTTTCTGACTATCCTCTCCTTCCAACATTCTTGATCGCATCCATCTTTCTTTCAGAAACATGCTGCATCTAGTCTGCCTTATTGATGATGCTCCGGGTTAATCTCTTCTTCACCGCCACTATCAGTCCCACATTTACTCTGCCATGTTTTCTTATCGCTCATAAAACACACCCTCTAATATTGGACACTCTGTTCATCCTCACCGAACTGATCCTATTGGATTGTTTTCAGAATAAGAACTATTTTGGTTCACTTTCTTTCAGGGAGAAAACCAGTTTGATGAAGCTTTTATTCAGTTAATAGGTTCTATTTGCCATTGGCTATTAAAGATATAGACGGTAACTGAGGAAGTAGTAGCAGCTTGAGGTATTCGTAAGGTAATATTTCCTATTTCAATTGTCTAAACTGCAGAGGTTATCCTTATATGTATGCGTGACTACCTAGGATATACGCTTGGATTAATTGATTCTTTGCATCAGTTTATTATGGTTCCAGTGAGCAATCATGAAAATTTTCAGATGAACATCACTGAAACACTGGATTTGTGGGAAGTTTGGTGTACAGACTTGCATTGCATGTATATTAGGCCGAATTTGGTGCTCTATTATTTAATGGTATTATGCTTATCAGCACATATTTCTATCCCATGAATTGGTAACTCGTATGCATTGGGAGATCAATATGGATGGAATTAGAAATTGAGATTCCCGGTTAGCAAATAGCGTGTCTAGTAACGGTCAGGATGTAATTGAGGCTTATGAAGGGCAAAAAAGGAGATCAACCCTCGATGAATTTGCTATATGTGAGATCGATACTTGGAAAAAGATAACCATAAAAAGAGGTCATGGGTTGGTTCCTAGACCATTTAGAAATAGGCTGCTCTCTCTGTCATTAAATATAAGTCACCAGTCGATATTTTACAAAAATTAAGATAATTTTTTTTAAAAAAATGTCTTTTGATCCACGTTTCAAAAATTTGAACACCATTTCATTTCATGAGTATAGCATTAGGGGTTTAATATAGAAAAAATACTATTAAAAGGTTAATTAACTAACAACAATGATTTATAATTAGTGACAAGAAAAGTAATTTAAAATGATCTATATTTAATGATGGAGGGAGTATTTTTTTAATCCAATCAATAATCATTCATGCTTTATCTAAAATCATAATTAGAATAAAATAATAAGCAAAATTGTTTTATATATTCACACAAAACAGTGTTCTCTTATCCCATTAGACCTTCTGTGGTAACAGACGTTGGATCCTACTTCGCTAAATCCATTTGTCCTCTCCCAATGCATTGCTATATATTACCACTCCTATAGTATTTAGAAAATGAGAAATGAAAGAGGAAAATCGTAAAGGTCTTTGGTAAATATGCAAGTTTTAGTAGTCTCTTCCACTGTGGCAGCACAAGATGCACCGGCTCTTTAAGTCTAAGGAGAAAGAAAGGGGTATGGAAACTTGTGGGATTCCCTTTGTTGGTGAAGTTTAGTCGGATAAGTCGATGTTCAGCTATAGATTAAAAAGTTAACTTTAATGGGATTTTCCATTAAAATGCAAAATGTATCCCCAAATCATAAAACAAATTAAAGAATTCTTGAGATTTTGCTTAATTTTATTTATTTCAATGCTTTTTAAAAGTAAACATTTCTTTTTACTTTTTTGCAAATTGCAATTCATTGAACTATATTATTATTATTATTATTTCTATCTAATTCAATCATATAAAATAATTTAATATCCAATGAAAATAACATTTTAATTTAATATTTATAAAATGAAACAGGTGAAGACATAAAAGTTCGGATTTACTAAAAACTACTATAGAAATCGTATATCATCCACCATCCATCTAATTAAACGGAATTTAAATGGTTGACCTAAGAAATGTTATTATTTGTTTGAATTATTCTTTCATTTATATTAAAAAATTAAAAACAAAAATGTAATTAAAAAAAAAATTCAACTTGTGATCTTCATCTGTCCAAGTTATAGTCTTTTTACAAATTCAAATTATCCAAAAAAGAAAAATATTGAATAATTATAAATAATTTTTCTTATCATCAAAAACTAACTTTCCAAATTTTCTATTTATATACATTACTTTTAAATGTCGTTGACAATTACATTTTAGTTTAATGATATTTAATTGATTAAATTTGTATTAATTTACCTAATTTTAGAAAAAAATATTTAATGTCATTGACAATTACATTTTAGTTTAACGTTATTTAATTGATTAAATTTGTATTAATTTACCTAATTTTAGAAAAAAATATTTAATGTCATTGGCAATTACATTTTAGTTTAATGTTATTTAATTGATTAAATGTGTATTAATTTACCTAATTTAAAAAAAATATTTAATTTAAGCAAGAGAATCATGACCATTACTAAGAACAATTTTATCCTATGATTTATTATTGATTTCCATATTAATTTCTAAATTATATTATCTGTTATATTTAAATTATTTAATAATTATCATTGCACTCAAATAGTTGAATGAACTTTTTTAAAATTCTAATAAATTGATTAATTACATATCTTTTGAATTAAAATTTTTTATCACCATTGAATATATAATAAAATATGAAGAGATTTTTTTTTAAAAAAAATAAAATCATGGTGAATAATTAAGGTAAGGTCAAGTTTATATTATAAAAAATAGATTAAAATAAAAATATCCATTTTCCTTCAACTTTAAAAAAGTAATAATACGAGTGATTTTTTTTTTCATACACATATAGTGATGGATATAGATATTAGATTATTGCTGCAATTCATATAAAGATAAAAAACTCATCCTCAAATGACGATAACACTTATCAAAATCCAAATAAAATGAATACTCTTGACTCTATAAATATCTACATATAAAAAATATATTAAATCTAGCTAAATTTACATAAAATAGTTTAGAGTAAATTATTTTCAAATTATAAATAATTTTTATATTTAAATAAATACGTTTTCAACTAATCTACTGGAACTAAAATATTAGATGTTTTCCGTTCATGTAATCCAGCTTGCCCATAGAACCATAAATCAGATTTTTTTTTTTTTAGTGTTAAATTAATATTTTTTCTCATAAAAAAGTACATGAAATTAAATCAGTTTTAAAAAAATTCAACAAATAATTTTTTTAAATTTCAAAGCTTTTTCATTCAAATATTTTAGAATAATAGGAATACAATCAAACAACAAAAACTAAAATTAAAATATAAATTTTGTATAATATAATTACCATTTTTTTACAAACCTTTTACTATAAATTCATTAAAAAAAATATCAATTGTTTGTTTATACCCCAATATTTTTGCATAAAATTTTTAAAAATTCTAAAAAATAAAATTTTTTTCCCATGTAAATATTTTGAAATTGAAATAGCAAACCATTATCCTTGAATTCCTATCTTAACTTTAAAGTATAGATAATTGAGAATATATTTATTAATCTTTCATTTACAGAAGTTCACGACAATTAAATATTGATCGTGCATTGTAACAAATACAAATTAAACATATTTATCAAAATTAATGCAGTTAGGGCAAGTAGAATCGAATCCATAAGTAATTGAATTGAATTTTTATATAAATCAATCAATAAGTAACAAAAGGGGGAATTTTTGAAAGAGTTTATAAAATAAAATCAAGTAAAAAATTTAAAAGTTAATTTCAAAATGAGAATATAAATGAAAAAGATGTTAACAAGAAATAATCCGAGGTCAATTACTATGGGGTACACAATTAAGTAGTTAATTTTAGAATTTGTATTAACCATCAAATTTCTATTCTTTAAATAAATTTATTGCTCACATAAGAAATAAAATTAAGAATTAAATCAATTAAACCTAAGTCGTAGCAAATAATAAATTTAATCAATTAAATTGCATAAGCACGAGGGCATCACTAACGTCGAATTACATGAATAAAGTAGTTTTAATTTATGTAATTTGATTCATACACTTCTCTGTTATCAAATAAAGTTGTTCGTCAAACCAAATTTAAGCAATAGTTGCTACTTGATGGATTTATCAATTTTAGAGATAATATTTAAATCCTAACAGTATAATTATGTAAATTAATTTAGGTGATCAGACTAAATTAATAAACATTATTAATAAGATGAAAATAAGAATTGTACAAAAACTTAATAATAAAGATCTAATCTTTAATAAAAAAACAAACCAAATCTCATAACCTCATATAAAAATAATCTACTCACAAGACATGATAAATAAAATCAAGGAATATATAAGAAAAAAGAGAGAAATCTGCCCTTTGTCTTCAAAAATCCTCGAAAAATCAATCTAGAGTTGTGTGTCTGAGACTGTGAAAAGAACCTATTTATAGGAGTAAAGACCCTTTACAAATAAATAATTACCTAATAAAAATCTAATAATAAAATAAAATTTTAATACAAAAAGAAGTAGTTTAAGAAAATAATCAAATTCCAATAAAATTGAAAGTCTTCGCCTTGGTCAATGCTGTTTGGCTCCGGATGGCTTATTCGGAACTTCTCCTGCCTTCCAGGGATGATTCGACGCTACGTCCGGTGGCTTGCTGGAAAGCCCATTGTTCTGCTTCATCGGGCCACGGTCTGTTCCAGACAAGATTCTCGTGCCAACTTAGTAATTTCTCAAGCATTTTTCAACTAAATATTCCTACAAACAAAAATCAAGCATGAGGAAGTAAAATATATCTAAAACGACATCATTAAGCTAAGTTAAGTAAGATAATGACATAAAATAGATATAAAACTTTGCATAATTATGTACAAATCATTCCCCCACATTTAAACTTTTGTTTGCCCTCAAGCAAATTTGTCTTTAATCCCCAACAACAACAATAACAACACAAGGCCTCGTATTGTAATCTCCAAATTAAACACAAGACCTGAAACCAAAATATGTAATCAATCACTATCAATTCTTAACCAAATGACAAATCCCATTAAAAACAAGTAAATGCATAAAATGTGTGACAACTTCACATAATTTAGGTGAAATACTCAATTCTTTATCCAACATAACAAAAAAACTTTTAATATTCAAGTTTTGAAAATCATTTTTTATCAAACAAAAGATAAGATTAATCAATCAAACTATCTCAATAAAGAATAACACAAGAAGAATTTAACGAAGAAATCACAATCATAAGCTTGTCCATCTATACCCTCTCCACTAATGATAAAAATAGGTCTACTTAGGTCAAATAGGACTTTTGACTTGTAATATTAGGCTTTTGGAATTGGCTACAAATGAAGGACAAGGATAAACAAATTTATAATATGAGAGAATAGCTAAGTTAAAAAATTAAGGCCAAACCTCATATCACAAATATTATCAAAATGAATCAACAATCTCCTTCTTTCACCAACTCCTTTTATTGCTCTTGCTTTCTTTCTTTTTAATAATAGAGCATTTTTTCTCCTTTTTTCTATTATTATTATTTTTATACGAACCAAAGCACTTCCCTTTTTCTTTCTTCTTTATTCATCACTTCTCTTACATCCTTAATTCTCCTTCAATTACTCACTTTTCATCACTCATTCAATTCTTGCAAAAATGATTCCAAAAGAACATGGTCACTATTCTCTTAAAAACATTTAAAACATGGGGTAGAAAAGTAAATAACAAAAGCTTAAAATCAAAGAAATAACATAGTTAGAAACTATTCTCATTTAAACTCAAATAAAGACCAAAGGATATAATGTAAAAGGAAAGGCTTAAAGAAAGTCACAAACAAGTTAAAGAAGGCCTTATGTCATCCCTGAGTTAATCAAGTTTCCATGGATTTCGCCTCAAGCATGTGTAAAGACAAATTCTAGAGTGATATGAATGAGGCTAAAAGTGAAATTCAAAATCAAGACAATTCTTTGAATCAATCCTTCTCTTTAGCATAAAAAGAATCATGATGATCATTTATGAGAAAAATTATTTTTTAAAAAGGTTATGCAAGATTCAAAATCAAGTTTCAAGGTTCAACCAGTAAAGTTATGTGAATTTTAATTCAAAAAGTTATTTGGGATTGTAGAAGGAAAAAGAAGTTCTAATAATTTCAAACACAAACGGTTTCAACTATCTCATATCTAAATTCAAAGATTACTAATCATATCATTGGCCACAAAAACATAAAAAACAAATTATCCTAAACATTAAAAATATCATGAATGAGAATAAAAACATGCAAAATGAAAGAAACCATGTAAACAAAGTCAACTAAGAAAGTGGAAATAAGACAAAAAACATATAAAAGACAACACATAAACATATAAAAGATAACACATATAAGACAACATAAAAGATAACACACACCCCACACTTAGAGTTGGCATTGTCTTCAATGACACTAAAGACACATAAGAAAAGAAATATAAAAAGAGGGAGGAGATATAGTCACCCTCTACAAGATAGCTCACGAAGAAGTTCCTAATAGGAATCTAGGAGGGCATCTTGAGAGTCAAGTCGATGATTGAGTTGAATCCCAAGTTGTGCAAACTGGGATTGCATGGCTTCTTGATTGGCAAGGACTTGACACAACATGTCTCTAGTGGATTGGTATGGCAAAGAAGTGGATGGTCTTGCAAAAGATGAAGGGGCATTTTGTAAATGTCATCCTTGTTACATGGCTTCAATTTCCTCTTCCTCCTGGAGTTGCTCCTCTTGAGGGTGTGAGAATGAAAAATACTCATGATGCCATATACTATCATTACCACAAGAATACTTAAGATTTTCCATGGTGATTGTATTGATAATGGCTTTGGATTTAACACGTGTAAAATCCTCAAGAGGTAGATGAAAGGCTTGAAAAATAGTGGTTGATAACAATGAATAGAAAAAATCCTTATTAACTCCGAGTACTCTGAGCAATCTCATGCCTATTACGAATTAAGATGGCAGATAATAAAATTTCAAGAATATTTCCTAATCCATTTTTCATGGGATAAATAATGTATACATTCAAGAAAAGCAATTCATTCACTGAGGAAGTTTTTGAAAAGACATTATGATTGAGCAAGTAGGTCAGAATGCGACGTGTGCCATCTAATTGTTTAACAAGAAGTGCGGTGCGTTTTCGTTCCTTACCTACTGCATAATAAACTGGCCCTAAATCATATCTTGTTGTGTTAAAATTAAGCTCCTCATCCATTGGCACTTGCTTATTATTATGGGACGGATAATGTCCAAGATTAAGGAGATAGGAAATTTGAGCAATAAAATCTCTATCAAGATGAACATGAATTCCCCCAACATAAGTGTCAATGGTGTCCAATTCATTAGCGAATTTATTAAAAATATTAGCATAAAATTCTTTCACTAAATTCGGATAGTAAATGTTCGGAGGAATAATGACAGAATCCCAACCAAGAACATGAAAGCTCGATGTTATTTCAAGTTGTACTTCTAGTAGTTCAACAATTTTATGTTCAAAAATCCATGAATGATTTGCTCTGTCTTCTAGCCATGTTTGATTTTCCAAAGAAGTAAAACGTGTGTGATCATATAGGGAAGGTGATGGTTGTGGAGATGCTTCTCTTCTAAATGTTCTAGACCTCTTTTCTCTCTTGGAAATTTTCACAAACACTTGGTGTGCACTCAAATTTTTTCTAGAAATACTAAATTTAACAACAAATTTGAGTTCCTTATAACACAAGAAAACCAAGACAATTAAAGAACAAGGAATCAACACAACTTCAACACAACAAACACCAATCAATCTATGCCCATTGGCTTCCAACAATCTCAACAAATTGCAATGCAATGACAAACTAATAAAAATCAATAAAGCTAAATAAAAAAAAATTGTTAAAGAACAAATTTACCAAATTTCCTTACCAATTGGTTGAATCAACAAGCACTCCTAATGTGAAATTCGGATGTGAGGTTTTGTTGGAAAAATGGGTGTGAGAATGGTGGAGAGAGAGAAAGAAAAGTGAAGATTAATGATGAGGAATGAACAAAATGGTAGAAAAGAAAGATTTTAATGGTGAGTATGGTAGATTTTGGAAGAGGAATTCAAAGATTTGGAAGGTAGGGTTTTGGTCTTGAGAGAGAGGGAAAGAATGTGTTTTGAAATTTTGAAGGAAAGAATGAAAGAAAAGAGAGCAAAACAAAAGATTTTTGGATTTGTTTGACTCCAAATGAAAGTTGACCTCCTTTTTTTAAAATTCCAGAAGCAATCCGATGGTGAATCCAGCTCTCTATCCTGAGCCAGATGGTGCATGTACTTTGCACTGTATTGCGCTGTCTGGTGTGGTCCAGTGCACAGCTTCTGTTTTCATTCCGTTTTGATTATTTTATACAAATTTGAAATGGGGTTACATCCTGAACATATAAAAATTGATAAATAACTACTAAATGAAAAGAAAATAAGAAATCTTATTCTTGAATTGCCTCCCAAAAGCGCCTATAGTTAATGTTGTTTGGCTCGACATTATGCCTCCATTTAAGATTCATCATATGATGGCATTTCAATGCCCATTATAGTGATTATATGAGGTTAAAAACGTTCATAGAATTTTTTGAGACAATGTCCATTGACCTGGAGCACTTTACCCGTCTCAAGACTTCGAACGTTAACTGCATCATATGGCAAAACGTTAGTGACAACAAACGGATCAATCCACCTTGACAACAATTTCCTAGGAAATAACTTAAGTCTAGACATATAAAGCAATACCTTTTAACCAACAAAGAACTCTTTATGAGACAAGAATTTATCATGATAGATTTTTGTTTTCTCCTTGAAAATTGAAGTATTAACATAAGCATCATTCATTATCTCTTCAAGTTCTTGAATTTGCAATTCTCTATGACGACAAGCATTAGAGAAATCAAATTTGCATTTCTTAATAGTCCAATATGCTTTATGTTCAATTTTCACACTAAAATGACAAACTTTACCATACACTAACCTATAAGGAGACATGTCAATAGGTGTTTTGAATGCAGTCCTATAAGCCCATAGAGCATCATCTAAACGTGAACTCTAATATTTTCTATTATGATTGACAACTTTTTCAAGAATGGACTTAATTTCTCTATTAGAAACTTCAGTTTGGCCATTAGTTTGTGGGTGATAAACAATAGAAACTCTATGCTAAACATGATAACGTTTAAATAAAGCTTCAACAACCCTATTACAAAGTTGAGTTCCTCTATCACTTATGATGGCCTTAGGGATGCCAAATCTATAAAAAATGTTGTCTTTTATGAAATTAACCATAACTTTTGCATCATTAGTCCTTACAGCTTCAGCTTCTACCCATTTAGACACAAAGTCAACTGCAAGCAAAATGTCAAGATTACCAAAAGAAGATGGAAAAGGTCATATGAAATCAATTCCCCACAAATCAAATATTTCACAAGTAAGAACATGAAATCGGGGCTTCTCATCTCTCCTAGATATGTTTTCTACTTTTTGGCATTCATTACATGCTTTAACATACAAATATGCATCTTTATTCAAATTATGCCAATAAAATCTATATTCCAAAACCTTATTTGTAGTCTTTTTAGGACCAAAATGAACTCCTACTTCATATGTATGACAGGCACACAACGATGAATAACATTGTCATAATAGATTTTAAACAAGTAGGGATCATCCCATAAGTAGTATTTAGCATCACTCTTAATCTTATCCTTTTGAGCTTTTAAAAGTTCAGATAATAATTCCCTAGTCACAATATAGTTAACAATATTAACTTAACAAGGAAGAAAACCAACAAAGCGTACTCAGATGATTGGAAAGAGAATAGAGATTGGAAGTACTTTCCCTTTGTAGGTTATCCTACTTTGATGATCAACTACTTAATTATCAACTCCTTTTTTATCTCTTATCTCAATGTCAAATTCTTGAGGTAATAATATCCAATGTAAGAGCTTAAGCTTAGATTCCTTCTAATTGAGGAGGTACCAAAGACTTGCATGATCAGAAAAAACTATCACTTTAGTACCTAACAAAAAAGAATGAAACTTTTCCAATGCAAAAACTATAGCAAATAACTCCTTTTCCACAGTAGTGTAATTTCATTGAGCAGCATCCAATGTCCTTGATATGTACTAAATCATATATGGCAACTTGTCCTTCCTTTGACCTAAAACAACTCCAATTGCCTTATAACTAGCATCACACATTATCTCAAAAAGCAAATCCTAATTAGGTGGTTGAATAAGAGGTTTAGAATTTAAATTTTCCTGTAAAACATTAAAAGCTTTCTTACAAGCTTCATTAAATTCAAAGGAGCATCTTTTTGGAGTAGACACAAAGGTTGAGCAATTTTAGAAAAGTCTTTCATAAACCTTCTTTAAAAACTAGCAATACCAAGAACCTCTTACCTCTTTTAAATTAGAAGGAAAAGGAAGATATTTGATTACATCTATGTTTGCTTTGTCAACTTCAAGTCCTTTTTTGCTGAAACCACATGTCCTAAAACCATGCCTTGTTCCACCATAAAGTGACACATTTCAAAATCCAACACAATGTTAGATTGAACACATCTTTTAAGAATAAGGTCTAAATTCTCTGAACATGCATCAAAAGTATCTTCATAAAAGGTAAAATCATCCATGAAAACTTCAATGATATTAGTGACACAATCAGAGAAAATACACATCATAAATCTTTAAAAAGTAGCAGGCGCATTGCACAATCCTAAAGGGACATGTAAATGTGTTTTAACTTGATCCTCAAGGATAATTGCAATATAAAAATATCTAGAAAAATCAAGTAGAAAACAGTAGTGAGATTTCCCTGCTAGACGTCCTAACATTTGATCATCAATGAAGGGAAGGGGAAAGTGATCTTTCCTAGTAGATGCTTTCAATTTTCTATAATCAATACAAACATGCCATCAACTTTCTGCCCTAATAGGTACTTTATTACCTACATTATTCTTAATAACAGTTATTCCAGATTTCTTAGGAACTACATGCATAGGACTTACCCATTGAGAATCAATTATAGGATAGATGATACTTGCATCAAGAGGCTTTATTACTTCTTTCTTGACAACCTCTAACATAGGTGGATTCCACCTTCTTTGTGCGTCCCTGCAAGGTTTAGCCTCATCTTTCAATAAAATACAATACATAGATGTAGATAGACTAATTCCCTTAATATCAGCCGATGTCCAACCAATTGCAGTTACATTATTTCTAAGAACATTGACTAATTTGCCTTCTTGATCATTAGTTAAATTACTAGAAATTATGACAGGCAATGAGTTCCCTTAACTTAAATAAGCATATTTAAAATGAGAAGGCAAGGGCTTCCATTCAAATAAACGGGGACATTCAATTGAAGGTTTCAACTTATCTTCAGAGATACGCAATTCAAGCTTAAGATCAGAAAATAGCACATGCAGACAAGTCATTCACAATGTCAATTATGTCTTGATCCACATTCAAAGATAATACATCCATGTTTTCTTTATCAATGCTATGAGTAAGAATGGCATGCATCAATTTATAATCAGATAGCTCACGCATCTCATTAACAAAAGGATCTACAATATTTAGCATAGACACAGATCATGTATCAGATTGGTATTTCATGGCATCAAAGATATTGAAAGAGATTTTCTCACTATCAAATTCCATAGATAAAGTTCCATCATGCACATCTATCTTAGTTTTTGCAGTTTTCAAGAATGGTCTTCCTAGAAGAATCGGAGAAAGAGTAGAAGAAAAATTATTACCCTTATCCGTTTTTAGGACATAAACATCTACAAGAAAAACTCAGTTATTAACTTTTACTAAAATATTTTCAATAACTCCTTCAATATATGCACAAGATCTATCTACAAGTTGACTGACTACTCTGGTATCCTTTAAAGGTCCAAGATTAAGAGAAGAGTAGACAAACAATGACATGACATTTATTGATGCTTCTAGATCTAGCATGCATCCTGCTATA
>JAOXNR010053103.1:0-14927 GCA_028571225.1 Parsonsia alboflavescens
TATCCTCATCTTTATAATTATGACTCAGTGATTTAGACATAGAATTTAACATGGAGAACTTAATCCCTTTGTTAACAACTTTCTATGCAATATGGGAATCCTTTTATTCTTTAGTAGAATTTTATTCTTTTATAATTTAGACTATGGATGTAGGAGTTACTCACATTGTTCCACATTTAGGACTTTAAACAATTCTCTTTTCTACTCCAAATAATTGGTTCCAGTTAACTATCTCTTAAAGAGAAAGCTGACCATTAGACAAAGAGCGATCCTACCAAAACTATTCTGAAAGGTAAAAATAATAATATTTAAAAAATATAAATAAATAAATAAATAAAACATATAAAACACGCAATTTAATGGGATAAACATATTGTTCTTTTCATATTATCTTAGACCATAGTTGTTCCTTCCACTATAATCAATAATATGCTGGCTTAGCGTATTGATCTGTGCAACGAATGCACCAATATCTAATGACCACGTTCGGCTCTCAGAAAATGCAACAGAGCTACGTAGGCAGGCTAATGCTTTTCTAAGTTGAGTATTTAACCATTACTTACTAAAATCTTTTAGTTAATCAATCTAAAGAAGTTCCAACGATGTTCTAGCCACTCTCATGCTAACACATAGTCCGGGAGCACCACCCAATGACTAAAGGTAAGTCACCCTACTTAAAGGAGTCTAATGTGTTATGACCTTTGTTCAATGGAACGTCCAATACCATTAATCGGCCAAGAGCTAGTTCTTTATGATTTAAACTTCTGGTGATCTGTACCTTACTATGCTGAACGTCCTAACACACAGATCACCTATTTAAATCAATTTGGACCTTATTGCATGTTATGCTAATATGTATAAAATTACTTTTTAAAGATTATATTCTTTTACACTTTTTCTCAGAAAATTATAGCTTTTTTGGGCATAAATCCCAACAGAACCAAGGTTAGTTGCCATGTATATGCACGAGTTGAGATTGCCGATACGAGAAGAATTGTCTATTCACAGCATAAACAGTGTGGGAGAAACGCATATGAAGGTGCGGGTAGTTGAGGAGAGGTACATGCGAAACCGAGGGCTTTAAGGCAGAGGAAATTTGATACCAGGCCAAGGGTCGGGACAGAGTTCAGGTAGTAGGGTTGCTCCTCCCGCAGGGAAGCAACCAAATATTCCACTGCCACCTAGAGCCCCATTACCGAATGTAGCTTCGGGTTCCCAACAAAAAACAGGAGATAACCGAGCCAATATCCATTGTCATAGGTGTTAGAATTTAGGGCATTATGCCAGTGAGTGCCCTAAGGCCCGAGCTCAGCTTTACATGGAAGAACAAATGGAGGGGGAATACGCTGAAGAATTCCCGAAGGATGAGGAGTTGAGGAAGATATTTGCGTGATTGATCCTGATTATATCCATTGTGATAGTTTGGTAATGCGCAGGATGTGTTTGGCACCCAGGACAAGTGAGGATTGGCGACGACATGGCATTTTTTCAGCCAAGTGCCTTGTGGCAGGGAAAACATGTAAGGTGATTATCGACTCCAGTAGTTGGGAGAATGTGATTGCTGAAGAGGCTGTAAAGAATTTGGAATTATCAACCATACCCCATCCTCATCCCTACATGCTCGTTTGGGTGAATAGAGATGTTGATATTCAAGTCAACAAGCGATGCAGGGTTCATCTCTCCTTTGGTCCATAGTATGAGAGACGACGATAGAGGCTGATGTGGTTCCTATGGACGCGACACATATTATCTTGGGGAGTCCTTGGCAGTTTGATAACTGAGTAGTGTACAACGGATATAGTCACATGTACATGTTGAGGTCAGAGGGGAGAAAAGTGATCCTGAAGCCACTTCAGGAGAATACCGACCAGAAGGTAGTGATTTGTCAACCAAGCTGAGAGTTTGAGGAGAGCCTAGACGGAGAGGATTCTGTTTTGCCTTGGTGAGTACATCCGAGAGTTTCGGCCAGGAGCAACCTAAGGTGCTAGAGGAGTTGTGGAAGGTGCTGGACGGTTTTCAGGATGTGATTCCAAGTGACTTGCCTCCTAGATTGGCACTAATGAGAGATATCCAACATATGATTGATCTGATTCTAAGCTCGTTGTTACCGAATAAGGCACATTATAGGATGACTCCACAACAACATGATGAGATAAAACGACAAGTCTAGGAACTTCTGGATTGGGGTTTGTCCGAGAGAGCATTAGTCCATATGCGGTGCTAGCATTATTGGTACCAAAGAAGGATGGTTCATGGCGGATGTGTGTGGACAGGAGAGCAATTAATCGGATTACTATCAAGTATCGGTTTCCCATACCGAGGCTTGATGATATGCTTGATCAATTGAGTAGAGCAACGGTATTCACGAAGATTGATTTGAAGACCGGGTACCATCAGATTCAGTTAAAGCTGGGTGACAAGTGGAAATCAGCCTTCAAGACAAAGGAGGGGTTGTACGAATGGTTGGTGATGCCATTCGAATTGTCAAATGCACCACCTTCATACGGGTAATGAACCAGGTTTTGAGACCATTTCTCAGTACTTTTGTTGTGGTATACTTTGATGATATTTTGATATATAGTAAGTCTGTTATTAAGCATGCAGAACAAGTCCTTACTGGTTTGCGTGAACATAAGTTGTTTGCTAACCTTAGTAAATGCTTGTGGATGGTTGAGAGACTTGTGTTTTTGGGATATGTGGTGACTGGAGATGGAATTTTGCCGGATGAAGTGAAAGTGCAGGCTGTTGTAAATTGGCCATCACCTACTACTGTGACAGAGTTGTTGTCTTTCTTAGGCCTTGCAAGATTCTATAGGCCATTTATCAGGAGATACAGTGGGGTAGCTGCACCCTTGACGGAGTTGCTGAAACAGGATAGATTCTAATGGACAGAAAGGGCATAGGAAGCTTTCGAAGTTCTGATGGATCAGTTGACACATGCTCCTTTGTTGGTATTGCCGAATTTTGACAAGGTATTTGAGGTTGATTGTGATGCGTCAAAGACAGGTATTGGAGTTGTTCTGAGTCAGGCGGGGAAACCAGTGGCCTATTATAGTGAGAAACTGAGTGGAACGAAGTTAACCTACTCAGTTTATGACCTCAAGCTGTATGCCATTGTAAAGTCATTGCAGCATTGGCGACATTACCTGATACAGAGGGAATTTGTGCTGTTTTCTGACCATCAGGCTCTGAAGTGTTTGTAGGGACAGCGCAAGTTGAGCACAAGACAAGCCAAATGGGTAAGCGCTTTGCAAGAATACAGCTTTAGTATTCGGCATAAATCTACTACTCTGAACAAGGTAGCTGATGCCTTGAGCAGAAGGAGCTTGTTGATTACAGCAATGCATGTGTACACTTTGGACTTCGCGAGCACGAAGGAGGATGTCCAAGCAGAAGAGCATTCTGGAGGTATTGTAGCTGAAGTTGAGAGTGGAAGCCGAACTGATTACGTCCTTCATGATGGGTTTCTATTCAAAAGTAATTGTTTGTGCATCCTAGATACTTCTCTATGCATGTTGATTATATAGGAATTGCATAATCAGGGACATTTTGGCCGGGATAAGACTGCTTGGCTAGTGCATCTGCGGTTTTATTGGCCAGGACTTGATAGAGATGTCAAGACATATGTAAGGAGGTGTCGTGTATGTCAAGAGGCGAAGAGGGCAGATACAAATCAGGGACTATACATTCCGTTGCCAATACCAGATGAGCCATGGAAGGATGTCTCCATGGATTTTATAGTAGGATTGCCGCGGACAGCGAAGGGGCTGAATTCAATAATGGTGGTCGTTGATCGATTTACCAAAATTAGTTGCTTCCTTCCATGCAAGACAACGTTGGATGCAACTAAGGTGGCTGATCTATATTTTTCTAGGGTTGTTCGACACTATGGGTTGCCATCATCGATAGTTTCGGACATTGACAGCAAGTTTATAGGGCATTTTTGGCAAGAATTGTGGAAGAAACTTGGCACGAAACTGAAATTCAGCGGCCCATATCGTCCCCAAACTGATGGGCAAACTGAGGTTGTCAACCGGAGTCTTGGGAATTTGCTACATGCAAATGTCCATGAATTTAGAAGTCGGGATCTTTGCTTACCAAAAATTGAATTTGAATTTAATTCGTCGGTGAATCGATCCACAGGGTTCGCTCCATTCCAAGTGTTGTATGGGTTTCTGTCGAGAGGTCCACTTGATCTTCTCCCTATCGACGGAATAGAGAAGCCGAGCAAGAAGGTGGATGAACGAGTGGTTGATTTATGAGATTTACACGCTGTTGTGAAGGCTAGACTTGAGCAGAGTTTTGCCAAGAACAAGGTGAGAACTGATCAGAGACGACACAAGCGAACTTCTGAAGTTGGTGATCTGGCATAGGTCTATTTTCCACGGGAAAGGTATCCACAGGGAGCTTACACCAAGCTCTAACCGAAGAGGATTGGACCTTGTCAGGTGTTGGAGAAATTTGGCGACAACGCCTATAGGGTTGAGTTGCCGAACGATATGTTTATCTCTGACATCTTTAATGCTCGTCATCAAACCCCTTATGCAGGTGAGAATTCCAGCTTGAGGACAAGCTTTTCAGAGGACGGGGAGAGTGATGAGGACATCGTCCAAGATGGACAAGACAGTTTGGACCACCAGATTACACCGGCCAAGCCCACGCTAGGGAGCCCACGAAGGTCCAAACGACTGCAAGGAAAACGGGCCTGATACGGACTGATTTGGACCTTCTACCTAAGGATGTGGGCCAACCTCATTGTCTCAGAATGGGCTGAAACTTGATTGGACTACTGGAGATGGCCCAATGAGAATTACATATAGCTTTGCTATGACCTATGAGGTTTTTTGGTCATCCGGGACCATCTTGATGGATTTTCAGGCACTTTTTATGTTTTTCAGATTTAATTATATTTTAGTAATTTTGTTGTTTTTTTTTACTATTATTATTTCCGAATCGGATTAGGATTGTTTTATTTAAATTTGATTAGGATTCTTTTAATTAATTCCAATTAGGTTTAGGATAGATTTAGGTTATAAATATTTCGTTTTAAACAAACTTTGTTTTTTGACATTACTCCAGGATTCGAAATTCATTTTCTTTCTCTTTACTTTTGGTTTTGAATTGCAATTCAAGTTAAGCCAAAAAGTGAGTGATCACGCAAAACATCCCTTTTTTCTTTTCCTGTTCGATTGTTTTTAGATAATTGCAAGTGATCCAAAATCGTCCTGCATCAAATAGCAATTGGGTTTTCACAATGCTTTAGTTTATCCTCACTAGATCCTGCCACTGAGTTTTTCAAAGGGAGTTATCTCGATGATATGAAACGCACTGTGGTGGACTTTTGGAGGTCGGTGGTGCTCTTGGGTGACAAAATGCGTACTATAACACAAGTGCTCGTGGATGTTGCTCAGCTATGGTTCACATCTGGTGTGACTGTTCAGATCTTGTCGGTGATGGTTCAAACCTAGTGTGTGGGAGGGGTTGACAGGGTTGGAGATTGTGCTAAAGACAGTAGTACATGTGTATCACCGCTTCCTAAAGAGACTTGGCTTCACAACTTTGCTAACTTCAGTATTGTAGGTGAAATAACACAAGGCAGGTAGTCGCGGCATTTGGGCACGTTGGCTTATGGGCAATCCTTAGGTTGCAACTTTGCCAACTTGGGGATTGAAGGTATACTGCTAAATAGCTTGGTGGCTAATTATAAAATAAATGAGCTCTATTATGTTGGGTGTCTGATTAGTTCATAGGGTTTATCACCATTCTTTTAAAAATCAACTAAGTTGCTCGAGTTAAGTTAGAGGCCTTAACTACTACTATACTCTACCACAGATGACAACCGGGACAAAAATAACTTGAACCATGAATGAAGAAGACAAACGAGTTAAGTTTAGAGTCAATATTCTTTAGTTATCCTTCACACATTCATGGAAAAGAGTGTTGGGAGGGATTGGGATAGGTACGTGTGAACTAAAATCGAGAGGGTTGAATTTGGGAACTGGAAGATGGGGTTTGATAACAGTTGCAGAAATTTTCAAAAGTTGGTGGAAATAGGATGCTTAGGATCGTTGAAAAGCTTCGAGAAATGTACTTTAGATTTGTGGACGGTGACATTAGAGCAGAGGTTAGCTTGAATTGGGGAGAATAGAATATCCATTTACTTAATATTAGTTCCATGGCTATCGGTATTTTCTTTTTAGATGATGGTGAGAGCAAAATGACTACGTCTTCCAAATTACGAATTTTTTTTGGACAAAAAAGACCCCGAAAAGGATCACGTGGATGACACATGGATAGGGCTGATAGTGACTTAACTGTCCAAGTTGACGGAAGTCTATCATGTGATTTCTTCAAGGTAGAAGGTTTTGATGATCACACAAGCAAGAAAACAATCAAAGTAATGAAAGGAGTCATCAAAGATTTATGTGGGGCATTAGATTTACCATTGTACGATAATCTACAATAACCAACTTCTTGATTTGTAAAGACTATTCAATACCTCACCCAAAGTAATTGAAAGCCCAAGGTGTAGTGGACTAAGAACCCTGAGAGGAATTATAAGAACACTCATAAAAAGATCAAGTTTGATCTTGAATTTGGATTGATTCCAATGGAATAGTTGTTTGTCAAAAGATATCTTCCAATTACATATAAGAGAATATATCTAGTTTAGGTAGTAAGAAACCGTAAATAAATCTTACAAATGGTTAAAGACCAACAAGAATTAAGGAAAGTCAGTAAAATTCTAGAAAACATCGCATATGAATATGCAGAGGGGAGACTGATCCGGTGCCGGCTCCGGAAATTGAAGCACCGGATGGGAGGGCCGGATTGCTATTGGAAATTTCCAATAAGCATTCGGTGCTACCATCTGGTGCCGGATGGGTCACTGTAGAGGGCTAGATGGCCTTTGTTCAGGCCATTTGGTGCTCTCTCGTGCTATCTCCGTGCCAAACTCGTTTTGCATCGTGCCCACTTCATTCCAAGCCTTCCTAGGCTTCCCAACTTCACCTCTAAGGTCCCCATTGCCTTGTTCTTCATTTAGGAACCTCCCATCATCATCCTCAAGGCCTTGAATCACCCACAAGTTATAATCTTTCCTTGTATGTTCTTCATCAAGCTTTGTGTCCTTGAAGATGACTTCAAAATCAAGTAGTTCTTCTTTGTCTTGAACAAATGTCAACAAGGCCTTTTTCATCCTTGACTCCCTCATCCTCGTGATTGGTCCTGATGGCATTGATAGAGCTTGGTCTCCATCATCCCCCCTCTCTTCGAAAGGATTCGTCCTCAAATTGCCATCACCTACATCAAAGGGAAACAAGTCACCAACATTAAAAATGGCCCTAACTTGATATTTATCGAGAAGATCGATCTTGTAAGCATTGTTGTTGATCTTTGCTAGGACTTGGAAGGGACCATGTCCTAGTAGATCAAGCTTGGACTTTCGGAGCTGTGGACAATTCTCCTTCCAGAAATGCACCTAAATCCAATCACCAATCTCAAAGTTCATGGCCTTCCTTCCGTTGTTATGTTACTTGGCATACTTTGGTTTTGTGCATTGATGTTATCCCTTGCTTTAGCATGCATGCTATTTACCAATTCCTCCTTCTTCTTTCCATCTTGACTATGCATCTCGTTTAAAGGCAAAGGCATCAAATCCAAGGGAGTCAAAGGATTAAAACTATATACCAATTCAAAAAGAGAGTAATGAGTAGAGGAATGTATCCATCTATTATAAGCAAATTCAATGAATGACAAATAGTTCTCCCAAGATTTCAAGTTCCTTTTGATTATAGCACTTAACAAAGTCCCCATAGTTCTATTAACCACTTCCATTAGGCCATCAATTTGTGGCTGCCAAATGGTAGAAAATAGCAATTTAGTCCCAAGTTTATCCCACAACACCTTCCAAACATGACTTAGAAATTCAGTATCCCTATCATTAACAATTGTCCTAGGGACTCCATGCAAGATCACAATTTCTTTAAAGAACTAGTCAGCTATATTATGAGCAACATCACTATTAGCATAAGCAGCAAAATGAGAAATCTTAGAGAACCTATTAACAAACATAAAGATAGAATCTTTACCCCCATTTGACCTAGGCAATCCCAGCACGAAATCCAAAGAAATATCCACCCAAGGTGCACTAGGAATAGGCAAAGGTATATAAAGTCTATGCGATGTAATTGTTGATTTAGCCTTTTTGCACACAATGCAACTAGAACAAATTTTCTCAACATCCTTTTTCATATGTGGGCAACAAAAATTTTTTTTGCAAAATACTCAAAGTTTTAGAGATGCCAAAATGATCCATTAAGCCACCCCCATGACTTTCAACAACAAATAATCTCCTCATAGAATATTTAGGCACAAATAATCTACTTTCTCTAAACAAATAACCATCATGCATATACAACTTGTCACAAGCACCCTTTTCACAAGCAAGATACAAATCTTTAAAATCATCGTCACTAACATACAATTCCTTCATAAATTCTAAGCCAAGTAATTTATTGTCAAGAGTAGAAAGCAAAGTATACCTCATTGAGAGTGCATCCGCTACCACATTTTTTTTACCTTATTTATATTTGAGCAATTAGGAAAGCATCTCCATATACTCCCCCCATTTGGCATGCCTCTAGCTTAGCTAGGTTTGCCCTTTCAAATGCTTTTAGGACTCGTGGTTGGTGTGTATCACGAACTCCCTTGGTCAAAGGTAGTGTTGTCAATTTCTTACGGACCTAACCAAAGCAAATAACTCCTTGTCATAGGTAGAATAATTCAAGGTAGCCCCATTTAGTTTCTCACTAAAGTAGGCTATAGGCTCACTGACGCAGGCAGAATTATGGAAGGCTGATAATTCTTCCTTGTTTTAAACTTCACTCAAAGTTGTCGCAGGAAAAGAAATTCAAGAACAAAACGACAATGTTCATGAAGAAACTCTGAAAGAGAAATCTTATTGAATAATGTCAAAAAAAAAACAACCAAGTTGCCTCTCCCAAAGAGAAGTCATCCTTAAATAACAAATAACAAAACCTAAACCTATTTGGAATTCAAACCCTAGGCTTATTCGGAAAGGATTAACGAAAGTACAAAAAGACCCCTAAAAAATAACAAATTACGAAAATGCCCCTAAAAACACAAAATCACCCGAAACTCCATCAAAAGGACTCCGGATGGCTAAAAAAGGCCTTGCAATATAGCATTGCTATGACTATTGATCGTTGGGCCGTTCCGAGTCACCCAACCAAATTTGAGCTCGGGCCGCCCGCCTCGAGAATCATGCCCGACAGCGTCGAAGATTTTGAATCAGGCCGTTATTCCCTGTAGTTGCTTGGACTTACGCAGACCATTCGCCGTAGGCTTGGCTGGTGTAATGGGCCCCTGTTCCCCTTGGTCATTCTCCTTATCCAGCTCTGCATCAGGCTCCCCCTCTTCCGAAGAGTTTGTCCTCAAACTCAGATTGTCTCCATGGAAATGAGACAAATGTTGCACATTGAAAACATTAGAAATACTAAGATCATCCGGCAGCTCGAGCCTGTAAGCATTAGTTCCCACCTTTTCCAAAATCTAGCAAGGGCCGATCTTCCGGTCTCTCAGCTTATGATACGTGCCCAACGAAAATCGTTCTTTGGTCAACGTCACCCACACGAGATCTCTAACCTCAAATTGCACATCCCTGTGTGTCTGATCCACATATTCTTTGTAACTGGCATAGGCGCGTTCCAAGTTGGACTTAATTCGAGTGTGATGCTTCGGAAGTGGGTATAGGAGCGGTATTGATGCAAGGGGGTGAGTGACGAAGAGCTGGATAATGAGAATGACCAAGGCGAATAGGGGCCCAATACAACAGCCAAGCCCCCGACGAATGGTTTGCTTAGTTCCAAGTGACTGAGAGAATACGGGCCTAATTTGGCCTGTTTGACTCTGCCGGGCATGATTCTCGAGGCAGGCAGCCCGAGCTCAGATCGGGCTCAAATTTGGCTAGGTGACTCGAAATGGCCCAACAATCTATAGTCATAGCAATGCTGTGATGCAAGGCCTTTTTCGGCCATCCGAGTCATTTTGATGGAGTTTCGGGTGATTTTGTGTTTTTAGGGGCATTTTCATAATTTGTTATTTTTAGGGGCATTTTCATAATTTGTTATTTTTAGGGGTCTTTTTGTAATTTCATTAATCCTTTCTGAATAAGCCTAGGGTTTGAATTCCGAATAGGTTTTGGTTTTGTAATTTGTTATTTAAGGACAACTTCTCTTTGGGAGAGGTAGCTTGGTTGTTTTTTTGGACATTATTCAATAAGATTTCTCTTTCAGAGTTTCTTCAGGAACATTGTCATTTTGTTCTTGAATTTTTTTTCCTGCGAAAACTTTCGAGTAAAGTTTAAAACAAGGAAGAATTATCAGCCTTCCATAATTCTACCTGCCCCAGTTGGTATAAGAGGAAAGATCCGACATGTCCGGCGGAAACATGGATCCAACCGTGGCTGCGATCTTAGAAGAATTGTGCAAAGGCAGGGAAGAGCGTGACCGAACCATGCACCAGATCCTGGGGAACCAGAATCAACAGATGCAAACTTTGAACCGAATGATGTAGCGATTCTCTCCTTCCCAAGATTGAATTTGAATTTAACTGTTCAATTAACAGGTCTACTCAATACTCTCCTTTTTCAAATTGCGTATGGCAGGAATCCCAGGAGTCCGATTGATCTAGCACTTCCGGATGATGGAACTGTGTCTAAGAATGTGGAGGAGTGTATTGTGGATTTGCAGGCCATCCACGCAGCGGTGAAGTCCAACTTGGAGCAAAATTACACACGTTACAAAGAAGAGGCAGATCAGGCTCGACGGGATGTTCAATTCAAGGTGGGAGATCTTGTGTGGGTGACATTGACCAAGGAACGATTTCCGTTGGGTACCTATCACAAAGTTAAAGACTGGAAGATTGGCCCCCGTCAAGTTTTGGAGAAGCTGGGAACTGACGCTTATTGGCTTGAGCTTCCGGATGATCTCTGCATTTCTAATATTTTCAACGTACAACATCTATCCCGTTTTCATGGGGACAATCCGAGTTTGAGGACAAAATCTTCTGAAGAGGGGGAGCTTGATGCAGAGCTGGCCCACGAAGATATTCAGGAGGGCCCACGCAGGTCCAAGGGGCTGCAGGAGAAGTTTCAAGGCAATCGGAGTTGATCGGAAAAGTTTCTGGGGCCGAATCGAAAAAAACTAAAAAGTTGTGGGAGTGTCAAAATGGGCTCAAATTTGACGAATAGACCCGAGACGGTCTAGTGAGCAAGACTCACAACAATGTGACCAAGGCCATTTTTTGGCCATTCGGGGTCATCTTGATGGACTTTTGGGCCTTTTTCTAGTTTTCTGTAATTTTTAGAAACTTTTGGGGTCTTTTGGTAATATTTCCTACTTTCGGTTTAGGGTTTATTTATTACCGTTTTCGTTTGATTGTTAGCAGACTTTGATGTTTTTGAAACTTTTGAGTTTTCATTCAATAAAATTCGAGTATCATAGTATCTCAAGAATATTGTTATTTTATTCTTGAATCGCCCTTTTCCTGTAATAAGACTTTCGAGTGAAGTTGATTATAGTTGAGGTTCTAATTTTCCCACCATAGTTTCCGTTTTTGCATCACCAACCCACGGAAACTTTTTACCTCACTAGCACTTTTAGTTGTAGGCCATTCCTTGATTGCTTTGACTTTTTCCTCATCCATTTGAACACCATTAAAAGAAACAACATATCCAAGAAAAGTAATTTTTGGTAAGCAAAAAGTACCTTTACTCAAATTAGCATATAGTTGTTCATTTCTATGGATATCAAAGACAAACCTTAAGTGCTCAAATGATTTTCTGCATTTTTGCATAAACAAGGATATCACCAAAGTATACTACAACAAATTTGCCTATGCACTCCCTAGGCACATGATTCACTAATCTCATAAATGTACAAGGTGCCTTATTTAGTCCAAAAGGCATCACAATCCATTCATGCAAGCTATGTTTAGTTTTAAATGCCGTTTTCCATTCATCCTCTTTCTTCATGTGAATTTGATGATAACCACTCTTTAAGTCAATTTTGGAAAAATATTGGCTACCACTCAATTCATCTAGCATGTCATCCAACCTAGGAATAGGGAAACGATATTTTAACATTATCTTATTGATTGCCCTACAATCGATGCACATCATCCACATCCCATCTTTCTTTGGTATAAAACAAGACCAGAACGACACATAGACTCATACTCTCCCTCACATATAATCTTTGAAGTAGCTCCTCCACTTGCCTTTGCATTTCTTTGGCCTTCTCCGGGTTTGTCATATAAGCGGGCTTGTTTGGCAGAGGTGCTCTTGGAACAAGGTCAATATGATGCTCAATTCCCCATATTGGTGGCAAGTCCCTTGGTAGCTCTTCTGGGAAGACGTCCCCATATTAATTCCAAAAAGGGAAAACACATTAGGAAGAGAGGGATTAGTGTCAAGAGTGTTAGAAAATAAAAATTCCGTGTACATCAATAGAGTCATAGGTCTATGACCCTCACAGGCACTCCTCACCTCTCTTGTTTTTGCAAAGAAACTCATCTTCTTTTTCCTCTTTCTTTCTTTTTTTTTATTCACTTTCTTTTGATCTCTCCTTTTCATTTTCTTTCAACTTTTTCTCATTCTCTTTCCTCTCTTTTTCTTCATAAAATTCTTTCATCTTCTCCGAAAGTCTCTTTTGGTCAATGAAAGCCTCATGAGGCTTCAAAGAATTCAAGTAGATCCTCCTACCATCAACTTCTAAGGTGCACTTGTTTTTGTATCCATTAGAAGTCACTCTCTTATCAGATTGCCTAGGCCTCCCCAGCAAAAAATGAGTTGCTTGTACTACATCACACAACACTCCATAATTGTACGTCCCCAAGGAAAATGGAATCCTCACTTGTTTTCCCACTCTAACCTCTCCACTATCGTTCAGCCATTGTAATCTATATGGTATAGGGTGGTCTATGATGAAACCTTCAATCTATCAACCACATATTAGCTGGCAACATTTACACAACTCCCACTACCAACAATTAGGCTACAACCTTTAATCAAGCATCTAGAATGAAATAGATTCTTTCTTCGTACCTCATCGGCTCCCTTCGTTTGTGTACTACGCACCATCCTGATAACCATCTTTAATTGTCCTTCAAGAATACCGTCACTTTCATTTTCATCATCCTCCTTTCCATCACCAATATCAACCTCACGCTCCTCTTCTTCCCCTTCACCAGCTTATTCAACTACCCCCTTATCTATAAGATTCTCTTATTGATACTTTGATTAGCAAAGTGGAAAATCCTCTACATTTAAAGCATTTAACTTCTCTAGCTTTACAAGGTGGAAGTTAAGCTTTACGTTTATCCCCTTGAAGGGCCTTAGCTTCACCAAATTTTGGCTTAGGCGCCTCCTCCTTGGTGGTAGCTTTGGTCATTCCTTGCTCCTTCTTAGGCCATGTGTTTGTGGTCTTGGAAGATGATTGGCCATAATTTGAAGTGTCATAAGCTTTCCCATGGGATGCCCTCCTATTCTTCACTTGTCGTTCAATCTTAATTGCCTTTTGCACCATTTCTTCTAAATCCTTGTAATTCAAAAATATCACTTATCTCTGTGTTCAACCCATGGAGAAATCTTGCCATTGTATAATCCCCTTCTTCACCCACTAGATTGCTTCTTATCATGGCAACTTCTATTTCTATGTAATAAGCATTAACACTATTAGAGCCTTGAGTGAGTGCTTGAATCTTGTGGTGGAGGTCTCTTTGGTAATGCTTAGGCACAAATCTCTTCTTCATGTGTCCCTTCATCTCTTCCCAAGTTTCAATTGGTGCTACTTCTTGGCTTCACCTAGCTATCACTAGGTGAGCCCACCAAATAATGGTATACTCTAGAAAACCAACAATTGCAAGTTTGGTCTTCTTCTCCTCGACATAATTATGGCACTCAAATATCGATTCAACTCTTCTTTCCCAATCCAAGTAGGCATTAGGTTCATCTCCTCCATAGAAGGATGGCACCATTAGCTTGATGCTCCTTAGTTCTTGTCAACTTCTTCCTCCCTTCTTTGCCTCCTTGGTCTATCATCATCATAGAACTCGTCAAATTCTTCTTCATTTACACTTTCTTCTTCTTGATGTTGCTCTTGGACTATCCTTTTTCTTGGTTGGACCCGTTGTTGATGTCCTCTTCCTCTTCCCCTTTGAGGCATCTGGTTTCTCATAGGAGGAATTGGAGGTGGTGTCTCCAAGGTTTCTATTCTCCCTTCAAATTGATCCATCCTAGTGTTAAGATCTCTCCTTAATTCTCCCATGTTTGTGGAGAATACCTTTGTCATGCTCTCTGTTCTCTCCAAGATGGTCGATAGAATGACATTGTTTTCTCCCATATTTGATGCTTGTGAAGATGGTGAAGCTTCGTGTGTCATAATATGCCGTCAAAGAATCAATCAAGAAAATAGGGGAATTTTTGTCCTCACGTATCTCTTGGATATCACACTTTCAATTGGCTTTTTCTTCCTCTATCGAACTCACCCCTAATGCCTTTTTCCGCTATAATTCTTCTTTCAAGTTCTTACTAAACTCACAAGAGCGATTGTAAATCACTCAGGCAAGAATACCAAAATGATCCACATAAATCAATTAGTTGATCAATTGATGATCTCCAAATGAGAGCCAAGAAAGTAGAGGTTCAAAGAGTTAAGGTCAATCAATTCAATGCAAATGAACAAACACTTGGAATCCAAAGATATTTTCAAAGAGGGATTTTACCAGACACCTAGAGGGCAATGAAAATGTGATTCAATTTGTCATTGATTTCAAATTTGATAGATAATAGGCAATTCAATCACAATAGAACTTCAATTCAACTTTAACACAATCAATTTCAATGG
>JAOXNR010053104.1:0-14925 GCA_028571225.1 Parsonsia alboflavescens
GTTAAATCTTTTGGTACTTGGGATTCTATTCTGCCCAAGATCGAATTCGAGTTTAATTGTTCGGTGAATCGATCCACACAATTTTCTCCGTTCCAGATTGTCTATGGATGAAATCCGAGGAGCCCCATTGATCTTGCTATACCTACTGATGGTCCATGCAACTGTTAAAGCTAACTTGGAGGAATCATTTGCAGCATACAAGGAATATGCTGACCGAACTCGACAGGATGTTCAGTTTGAGGTAGGTGATTTGGTTTAGGTGTCGCTTACAAAGGAAAGATTTCCTTTGGGGGAATTGCACAAACTCAAGGACAGGAAGATTGGTCCTTGTCAGATTCTAGAGAAATTGGGCCAAAATGCTTATAGACTCAAGTTACCCGTAGACTAGAGCATTTCCGCCGTATTCAATGTGCGACATTTCTCTTGTTTCCATGGTGACAACCCGGGCTTGAGGACAAGCTCTTTTCAAGAGGGGGAGTCTGACGTAGGACTGGTAGATGAGCCAAAGCCAGAGCCGCTCCCAACATCCATTTTACGTCAATCAGAATGATTGAAACGTCTTCCCCCAAAAGAATCAAGATAGGCTGGTCAAGGAAGGTTGAAAAGGCGGAGAATAAGATCAAGATTCTTTAATAATTTTATTTTTATTATTATTTTCTTCCTGATTTTTATTTCCTAGTTGGATTAGGAATACACTTAGCTTAGTAGTTTACTTGGTTTCTAACTTAGCTTTAGTAGTTTACTTGGTTTCTATTTCCTAGTCTGATTAGGAACACAGAACTTCTACTATTATAAATCAGGATGAATGCCTAAGAGCTAAGAATTCAATCTATTATCAATAATATTTCAAAGTTTATCTCTCTTTCCTTGTGATCGCAAGGTGTTGTTCGTTCTTTCTTCGTCCGTTAACTACTTTAGATTGAAGTTTGTTTAGAGGAGAAGAACCCAATTTTCGTTGTTTAAACCTCTGGCAAGTTCAGAAGTTAGATTATCGAAAAGCCTCAAATTTTGGTGGATTATCCAAAGTTTGAGTTACTATTAATCGGCACTATTCACCGATTACTGTTCATCGGTACTGTTCGTCGATTACTGTTCCATCACTGTTCACCACATTTACTGTTCATCCGAACTAAAAGTTGCAATTTTCTTGAGTTCCTATTATTAGATTTCTTCCAGAAATTCTTATTCCTCTACCCACCACATCCATCTACGTCACTTTCAATCTCACGTTTGAGGGCGAAGCAATCCTCCCTGAGTTGACCATGATCCTCATGGTAGTGCAAGAATTTTGCTAGATCTCTTTTGGCCACAGGACTCTTGAGGGGCCTAGGCTGCTTCAGGAGGGTCCTTTCTCCATCACCACCATGATTTCTGCTCGTGACGTTTTGAGTGGAGTGGTCACAAGGTTGGGAATGGTTTTTCTTCTCTTTTCTGAGGTCCCTCCTTTGGAGTGAGGGTCTTTCCTATCCCGTTTTGATTTTTGAGGACTTCTTGGAGGTCGTCTATTGTCTCTTTCTGTGACTGAGGTGAAGCCTGAGATCTTCTTTTGGACTACTGTTTCTTTAGGCTTGATTAATTTTTCTAGGAGCGTTTTGATTGTTTTTACTAGCTCCTTGACCAGTTTGAGGCTACGTACCCCCCTTGCAACCCTTGCTTGAAGGCAGTGATATAGATTGCATCATTTATCTGCTTGATCTTCACTGCTTCGTCGTTGAAACGACTGTAATAGCTTGATGTGCTCTCACCGACCTTCTGTTTTATGAGGAAGAGGTCGTTGATATCTTTTTTGCACCTTGTGCTGCTCTGGTAGTTCTTCAGAAATAGCTCCTTCAGTTGTGTCCAGCTTGTGATGCTTGCATCAGGAATGCCCTTGAACCTGGAGTGGGCCTTTTTGGTCAATGTTGACAGAAAGAGAATGCACTTGACATGGTCAGGGTGCTCGTACATCTCCATGTAGGAGACATATTCATCAATGTGTTGATGAGGTTCCCCAGTTATGGAGCTTTGAAGCCTGAAGGCATCCTTGCTATTCGGATGCTGCGGACAAATTTCGAAGGCTCGGTAAGGTCCATTGTGCTCTGTAGTTTCTTTTTGCTAGGTGGAGTCACTCTCCTCGGTGGATTGGGGGCTACCCCTCGAGCATTTTCACCTGTCATTTCAATCAGGATACGACGGGGTGGTATCCTTACTTCAAGAGGAGTTTATAGCGAGCTCCCCTACTATTTAGAGTCTATATTCAGTCGATGGCTCCATGAGATGGCCGCTCAATTGAGCCTATCTCTCATGTCGTATCCCCTTTTGTGGTTGAGAGTTTCTCAGAGGTCGGTTATAAGTTGAGTTCTCTTTCTCTGTGACCTCTTTTCTGCTTGACCTGCTTCCCAACCCTCCTCGTTGCTCAGGGGGTCGGTCCTTGCCTTTGAAGGCTGAAGCCGACTAGGCTGGGTGCATCTAACTGGGCCCCTAGGTGGACGTGAATCCCTCCGGGAGGGTTCCGGAATGCGTCCAGTAGATATATAATCTGGTCTATTGCAACCATTCATTCCATTAGAGATGAACTGACATCCATGTTCTCCCAGATCTCTATGGTCTGGAATTGTTGCAATTGATGACAGCACCAAGGTGTCCCTGTTGTGGCCTTTCTTGCATAGACAGAGGGTTGATCGGGATCCTCTAGGATGGACCAGACGGTGCTGGCTCCTAGTGATCCTACTGTGCGCTAGGTGGTGGATTATTATTCACGGCGGCCTGCACCGGAGGTGGCATTTCGAGCACTGTTTCACCAATGAACAATTGCATTCTGGTAGGCGGCCTGCCATGACGTTGCGGTTGAACACGTGAAGGCTAAAAATGAACCATCAAGATTGTTTTTGTTTGTTTGTCGGGAAAAAGGGCTAGGCTTTTTGTTTCAAGATTCCCACAGATGGCGCCAGAAGTGATGGGGTCAGAAATGGACTCCAAGTCAACCCATAGATCCTGATGAAACTCCACGGTCAGCAGCCTGAGAAAATGAAGAGAAACGGTCACCGAAGGGAGCTGTTGCCTGAGGAAGAGTTCCGATGCCTAAGTTAGTATATCTGAGAGATATGGAAAGTAAAGATTGTTCTCTATCAAGTGTAAGAGTCGCTTATCCCGGAGTTTTCTTTCGTCCTTAGACTGATTGTGTGTTTTGGTTAAGTAGTAAAAAGAGAAGGTCCATTACCTCCTGGATCTTTGCTCTGAATTGCATAACTATAGGCCTTTAGGATAACTGTGGGATTCTGTTGATTCCCGCCAATTGCTCCTAGAATCATGGAGTTTCCTTGGGACAAAAGACCATGTCATTCACGACTCTGTTAAGAGCTACGAGCTCGCTAACCAACCTTCAGACCAACTTCATGACCTTTCCGTGGATGTTGAGTGTCTTGAACATCTCTTCTAGTGAGGTCGTGCAGAGTAGTCCTTGGCTCGTGGGAGTGATTAGGAGTTGCGCACTATTGGTCGTGCCATGGAAGATTTACAAGACGAGTTGAGAGTTACCTGGTCGTGGGCCGAGCTCTAGTTGTACCTCTCTAGAGCTCATTTAGGAGGTCGATGACCCGGGAGGTCGATAGTAGCAGGTCGCTGCCCACCTTTCCTCATTGACTTAATGAGTCTGAATTTCAAGTATTGAAGGCATGGGGCCTTTGGCCCATTTGAGTTGACTTATCTTGGTTGTACCCGTTTTACTCATCACTCAATATTTTGTTGGTTGATTGGTAATATTGATAGTCAACCAAAATAACCAACCCTGTAGCTCGTACAAAATTTAGGACTCAAAACACTAAAATAATACTCCTCCCTCCATCCGAAATTGAATGTCACATTTCTATTTTGAATTGTCCGTAAATGAATGTTTCATTTTCTAAATTAGTTAAAATTTTCTTAAGAAATTGATATGATAAAGTATAAAATGAACTAAGTCAATAAATTTTCTTAAAATTTGTGCAAATCAAAATAAAATATTCAATTTCATATGAAGAGAATATTAAGGACCAAAATTGCTAAACAAGAAAAACTTAAGGACTAAACCCATATTTTTTGGAGAAGGGAATACAGATTTCCTATTATATGCGCTTGCAGCCGACTGGCTTAAAAAACTCCAAACGATGAGTTTTGCCCAAAAGAATAAATTTGTACTTAACAATTAAAAAGGCTGATGACAAAAAGTACTGATTAGTAAATGTAGTGGATAGTTTTTTGTACTACACACGCATAACATATATTATTATAGAGTTAAACATATATTATTATCCGAAACTGAATAAAATATTTTTAAAACTAATCTTTGAATTTGCTCATTTTCAATCTATTTATTGTCCTTTCGGGACATCCCAATGAATAGAATGATGAGTCGTGTAGATTATAAGATTATAGGTTTTGAGTTTGAATCCCATCAACATTATTTTGCATAAGTGAAATGTCAAGATGCGTGTAAACATTTTCGAACAACCAAAAAAAAAAAATCTATTAATTTCAATTTCTTATCAATTTTCTTTAATATCTATATATTCAATTCTCGATGATTCAAAATGAAAATTTGAGACATGCAGTAGTGCAAATTGAGAACATTATTTTTTACTTTGATGATTAAATAATTGTGCAAATATAACATTTTCTAGAGGTTTTTGTTTTTTTTTTTCCCTTTTTTTTTTTAACAACTATATATATGTGGGACAGCTGAATTTAAAATTAAGTTAAGGGGACATTAATTATTGGGTTTGCAATCCAGCTAGAGAGTCTGGTTTTCTTGTTTTGACTATTTGAATTGATGAATGAATGCAGATTGGAGAGTAGTGTGCTTAATTCTCAATTGTTCTGTTCTGTGTATTATGAATCAAAACATATCTGATGGATGGTTACAGATACACAGATTTAAATTTCAAACAACGTAAGATTTCAAATTTGAAGTAAAACTTTATACTGTCTTGTTGGCCGGTGAGAGACAGTGGCTTGTTGGACGTGTTTCTCGTTTGCACTACAGTACCATATATATATATACCAGCTGTGCCGTGGTTTAGTATTACTCCCTCCCTCCAGAATTAAATGTCTAATTTTGATTTATATGTATTTTAATAACAAAGTTTGACTTAATTTATTAATATATTGCATTATCAATTTTCTTAATAAAATTTTTATTAATTTAGGAAGCAAAACATTTAATTCCAAAAAAGCCAAAATAAAATATGGAACATTCATTTCGGGACGGAGGGTAATTTCTTGTCATTACTGGATTTCAAGACAAGCTGTTATCTGGAGACCACAAGAAACTAGAAATTCAGAACTGAAGAAAAACTAATTAACCAGTACTATTATTCAAGATTGATTAGCATTCATATAGCAAAATCACCACTTGGGGAGGTTTCATGTGTTGCTTTCAACCTTGGGCAAGCGGTGGTCAAAATTCTTCCTGGTTGAAGAAGAAAAAAAGGGCCTCACACTTTTTGGGAACACATTTACAAATGGTTATATATTGTTGAGGCAGGCAGGCTGGCACCATCAAAGTTAACCATGCCTAGCTTGCTACCGTGTCCTATGTGACTGAACTAACTCTACCATGTTCATGTCTGCACCATAATTATTACACCATAACCTGTTGAAGATTTGAGAATTGCACTGCAGGAACTCTTTGGTTTTACATAGGATATGATCAAAATTATCCTTCTGATTATCATCATCATCATCTGCTGGAGATTTGAGCAAGTTTATATAGGTTTCCAAGTCATGCACACAAGATGGATTATTCATCTCGAAAAAATTGAGTACTAATTCAACTCCAACATGGGAATACCATGAGTAGTTCTTCCACGGAAGGCTGTATCTCTCTGCAAGAACCTTAAAACCCTCATTGAAGAAAACCCCGGGAAGCTTCGTGATGGGATCATTGGCGTTTACAATCCTCAATACTCGCACCCCTAGTTCCTCGCAACGCTCTTTGAACCCAGTGTTTCCAACTCTCGGACCTCCAAAGGAAAAAACTGTGATCGGTACTGTCTGATCATTATTATTATTAATTCCTAGTTCAGCTATATCATATGCCAATAAAAGAGCCAATGAGCTCCCCATGCTGTGCCCGGCAAGAGTGATGCTCATTTCCTCACCTTTGTACATGTTTGTTAGCCTTGAAATCTCCGAAAGAAGTTGCTCCCGACAGCTGGGGAGGCCGAACTTGCACTCGCTTTCGGAGGAGGTATACAAGCTTAGAAATCCAGTCTCAACCCTAACTTCGGGTCGAGGATTTTGAGGATCAAAACGGGCAGGAGTCAAGGAGCTCATTAGGTTAGCTATCCATTCCGTATTGGTGACTGTGCCCCGGAATGTTACTAGCACATCTCTCCTTCCGAGCTTCTTAGTTTCGCCATCATTTGAAACGGCGACGTACCCGATCCATCTTCCAATGCAGGTTCTGGCCTGAATCGGAACGGTGATATCTGGAGTGGCATAAATGTACTTTGACACCTCGTAACCTAAGTCACCCAGCCCTACCTCGGTTAACATGTTCTTCTTTCCATACTTGCAATTCAAGTACCTTCTGGAGTCTGGGTCGAGGTCGAAAGCCTTATAACAGGCGGAAACAAACTCCCCGTAACGAACAATCTCATCCCGGAGAAGAGAATCCAAGGGTTCAACTAGGTTTTCCCAGTTGTTCATTCCTTGAATCTCCTTCCAAGCACGAGCCAGCCGCTTAGAACAGTTTGATGCTGCCTTCTTCACCACACAAGGGGCGCGGATTAGTGACGAAGCGGAAAATGATGATTCAGTACTGTCTCCCTTCGAAAGCTGAAGCTTAAGTAATTTCGGGTTCATCGTTGAGGAATCCCATGAAAGAGGTGTAAAATTCAGTTTCGCATTCAGTAATATTTTCGGGACAGTTACAGCCATGGAATGCAAAAGAAAAAGAAAAAAAAAAAAAGGGTGAGGAGAAATATATAGAGAGAGAAAGAGAGAGCTGCACTGGACTAAGATCAGTAGTAACACAACACCAGTTCGATCTTGAACCTTATATATATATATATATATATACACAAATTCAGTGGCCGGAATTTCAACTGCAGCATGTTTGGCGAGTGGTTTGACTTTTCAAAATAGTGTAGACATGGGTGGTCGGTTGTGTGGAAGGCCTTGTTAGTTAATTACGATTTAATTTCTTGTTGCGGCTGTGATAGAAATGAGCAGCAACTGCCTGACTCATTCCTTTTTATTGTTAAAAGGACACTTTCGAATTAAGAGTGTGTACATACAAATTAACATTTTCGGTGTGGATTGGTTCCTTGACAAATAAGCATTTGCTTGCGCTTCTGTTTTATTAATTTAATTAATTTCGCGTATAATTAATTATATTTTCGTATCGAGATAAATAGGTTGATAATTATGTTATCAATTCTTTCAAATTCAGATATAGAGTACGTGCACTCAGATCTTATTTATAAATGATCTAGTGGAGATGGAAAGTTTATTGAGTCTTCAAATTAAGCCCATAATGTCATTGAAACTCACGGCTCGAGATCTCTTATTATGTGTTATTTTCTATTACATTAGTACAAATTTAATACGTGTTCTTTTAAGATTTAGTTTATCTTTTTAGATTTTAATATATAAAATATATTAAAAGATAATAATTAAATACTACGAATAAGATTTTCATTAATATTTTATTAGTGTAACAGAAAGTGATACGCAAATGTGTAAGAGGATATCAGAACTTAAAACTCACACTCATTTATGTTATTTTAGTGAATCCTTATAGCTTATAATTAGGTGACCCTAATTTTTTTAAAATAAAATCCTTGCATTCATATAGGTTGGAAAATAAAGCTACAAATTTGAAGAACAATTTTAGGAAGGCTTCTTCTAATTAATTCTACATTTGAGCTTCAAGAATGCACCATAAAAATTTTGTTAGTGTTTTATATTTATTTATCCAATTTAATTGTCAATTTTGTGAATATATATAGTAATTATTAATACTTTTATTCCTATTTAATTACTCTTACATTAAACTTTAAAATAGTTAATTTTTTAATCATAAATCATACATATACATTGGTTAAGATGGAAGAGGGGAGAATAGAGCCCAAGCAATAAATTTAGACAAGGAAGAAAAGACTTGGTTTCCCTTAAAAAAAAAAAAAAATTCTATTAGGATTTATTTTTCAATTTTTCTCAACTCACTTTTGAAACGTAAAAGATTCTCACGACACTCTTGACAACTCATCTGATGGTATCGCTATAAGTACCGTCGTAATAGGTATAATGACACAAAAAAGTTTTGAGTCGTAAAAATACCTCCTTTCACTGATTCATTTTGGCGTGTTATAATAATGCAAGACATCTGACAACACGCGAATATGTTATGAATATCTGTCATCTTCCGAAATAATAAGTCAATAAAAAACATATGTATTATAACACAACAGTAGGTATCAAGAAAAAATGTAACATTTGACGATACATGAATGAGTTGTGACATATCAATCTTATACCGACACAATGAGTCGATATCCTTTTGTAAAATAAATAAATAATTGTTTTTAGGCATATCCTACTATGGCTCCAACCCATTTCAATCCACCTTCATTACATGTTAACTTAAAATTTAATAATAATTAAATATTGTCATTAAATATATTCGAATTAACAACCTTTCATATGCCATTATGCCAAATTACGGTTGATGTAAATATTAAGACAAGTTATATTTAGAGTTTATTTTAAATAAAGCTAGACGACATATATAGTTTATATAAAACATATTCATAATTCAAATTTTTTAAATATTATAATAAAAAAAACTAAATTCAAAATAATATAAACAAAGAAATAATCTCTCAACACATAAGCGAGTCAGCATAAGTTATGATTTTGATGACACATTATAATTGTATAGATAAAGATTTGTTTTCCATGACACAGTAAGCTGCATCGAGAAAAGTTATCTTTTTCCGACACACATGTATCGACAAAGGTATAAACTTCTCATAACAATATCTTTTTTAATCGAAAAATAATTTCTTTCTCGACACACTCTATGTGATGCAAGAATAATGTCGAAAAGAATGACTAAACAGAAGAAAAGCTGGAAAAACTACGAAAACACACAAGTTTTCGAAAAAACGACCAAAGTCGAAAATTTTCAATTAATCAAAAGCTATTTGTAACTAAGACAAAACGAGATATTTATAACCTAAAATCTACCCTCATCCTAATCGGAATTAATTAAAAGAATCCCATTTGAAATTAATAAGAAGAATCCTAATTGAAATTAATAAAAAGAATCCTAATCGGAATTAATAAAAAGAAACCTAATCTGATTCGAAAATAACAAATAACAAAATTATGAAAATACCCCTAAATGTACAGTGACCTGTGATGAATAGTGCCCTATGAACAGTGCCCTGGCATCATTCTCCCTGATTGGGAAAAGATTCGCCCTAGAATCTGACTCGGCCTCACCCGCTGGATCATCTTCCTCCGACGTTTACCGATCCACCATTTAGACTGCAAGTTCTTCCTTTTAATCCACTAACGATCCTAAGAATGCAGTTCCTTGAGCTGTCTAACATGTCTAAATTGACTGTGATCTGGTAACGGAGCAACCCGCTCAGGAAGCTCAGACTGATCTACATTTTTTTCCAGAACAACCAACGAAAAATTTTCAATTGCCCTCCTTGTCTTCCCATGAAATTCTATTCATGATAGCAAATTCCTTGGTGTCTCCTTCCTTAAATCCGTTGGTCCCAGTGTGATATTCTTACCATCCTTGCTGAAGGAATATGTGTTTCCAAATCCATCATGCATCGCCTTCCTATCATACTACCACGGCCTCCCTAATAGAATGTGACAAGCATCCATAGGAAAAACATCACGCCAGACCTCGTCCGTATATTTTTTTTCCAATCGAAAATCGAACAAGGCACCGTTTGCTAACTTTTACCTCATTGCCCTTCTTCAACCATGACAATTTGTAGGGCTGCGGGTGCTCAAATGTTTCCAAACCCAATTTTTCTACCATCGTAGTGGAAACCACATTCTCGCAACTACCGCCATCAATGATCATGTTGCAAACCTTCCCTCTGGCCGTGCACCGAGTATGGAAGATCTTATGTCGCAACCAAGACTCATCTTCTACGGCCGCCACACTTAGCACTCGCTGAATCACAAGGGACTCTCCCGAATCAGCATATACAATATCCGCCTCCTTTTGTGCGTCATCAGGCTCCTCTTCTAAGTTGTCAAAACCTGGCTCAAGCACCTCCTCGCTGAGTGTCGCAAACTGCCTATTTGGATAGTCTGCGACAAAGTCCCCAATGCCCTGACATTTAAAACAGCGCGTGGATGTTGTCGCCGCCGCTACCTCTTTGCCAGTTCCGCTATGCTGTCCGTCCTTGACTACCGACTTACCCTTGTCTCCTCTACTCACCGCTGCCGCCACTGTTGAAGAGGATTGCCAGCTAGGGTAGTCCTGAAATCTGTTCAGAACCCTAGATCCCGAACCACCACTGCTCTTCCGTCTAAGCTGTCCCTCGACCTTCAGGGCCAATCTGCAAACATCTTCATAAGTCCAATATTGTTGCAGTTGAACCACGTCACCAATCTTGAACTTCAAACCTACCAAAAATCTCGACCGTCTACTCGTCTTCCTCAGTGATATCGCACCTCATGCGCAATCGATCAAATTCCGCAATGTACTGCTCCACTGAAAGATCCCGCTGCTTAATGGAACGATAAGCAATAAACGCCTCTTACCGATAGTGTACCAACAAGAACTTCTTCCGCAGTAGTTTCTTCATCTTATCCCAAGTCAAAATTTTCAACTTTCCCTCTCTGGCGCGTTGCTTCTTAATGTGCTCCCACCAAATCGAAGCATGTTTCCGCAATTTAATCTCCACGATCTTAACCTTCTGTTCTTCCATCAAATCTCGAAGATCGAAAATCCTCTCCATCATATGCAACCAATCTAAAAATTCATCAGGATGCACCATACCTTCAAAATCGAGAATCTCAATTTTCATGCCGAAATTCTGGAAAGAAGATGGTTGTCGGCCACGTCATTCCGGTCGGTTCTGTCACCCTCGGTTCAACACCGCAAACGGATTATCATCTTCCTCCCCATCGTCAGATTCAATCTCCTATTTCACACCCTCCTCGGACTGAACATCCAACCACGCCTCCGCTAGTTGCCGCTCCAAGTCCTGGATTTGCCTTCTCTGTTCCACATTTTCATTATCGACTTCCTGTAGGTCTTGTCGACAAGGCAGTTCGTCTTCCTCAAGAATGACTCCACATCCCCTTCCAGCACGACGTCATCCACGACCTCCACGAATCTGCTCAGCCATTGATTTCTGCAACCTGATTCTCTGATACCAACTGATGCAAGAACAATGTCAAAAAGAATGACTAAACAGAAGAAAAGTTGAAAAAACTACGAAAACACACAAGTTTTCGGAAAAAAGACCAAAGTCGAAAATTTTCAATTAATCAAAAGTTGTTTATAACTAAAACAAAACGAGATATTTATAACCTAAAATCTACCTTAATCCTAATCGGAATTAATTAAAAGAATCCTACCCGAAATTAATAAAAAGAATCCTAATTGAAATTAATAAATAGAATCCTAATCGGAATTAATAAAAAGAAACCTAATATGATTCGGAAATAACAAACAACAAAATTAGGAAAATACCCCTAAATGAACAGTGACCTTCAATTAACAGTGACCCGTTATGAATAATGCCCCATGAACAGTGTCCCGGCATCACTATGTATTGGGAATTTTCTATTTTTCTTGACACACTTGTGTTGATATATCAGTAAAATTATGCCGACAAGTAGGTTTTGTGTCGAAAAAAAAAAAATCTATCACGACACACATTAACTACGTCGTCATAAACCATGTTTTTCTTAACTTACTATTATTTCAGCTGTGTACACACTTTTATGAGACTACTTCCTGCACACATACATTGTATCACCAACAAATAAGTCGTAATAGACTATTTTTTCTTGTAGTGTGAAATTAATGAAGTGAATTTAATATGATGTGAATTTTAACAATTCGTTAATGGATGTTAGTATCTCTTACTAATATACTTTCTCCACTTTTTTAAAAAAAAATGTTGTTTAACACAACAAAAAAAATTATCTATGACGACTTATTTCTTGATGACACAATATATATGTGTGTTGGGAGAAGTCTCACTGAAAGTGTTTAGATAACTAAAATGATAATGAGTCAAAAAAAGCATAATTTATGATAACGTATTTCATGTGAGTCGTGATAGATTTTCTTTTCTTGACACAAAACTTACGTATCGGTATAATTTTACAAATATGCCAACACTAGTGTGTCAATAAAAATAAAAAATTCTTAACACATAGAGTGTGTCGGGAAAAAAAAATATTTTTCTACACATGAAGATGTTGTGAGAAGTTTATACCTTTGTCAATACATGTATGTCAGAAAAAAATAACCTTTCTCGATGCAACTTACTGTGTTGTGAAAAACAAACCTTTATTGACACAATTATAATGTATCATAAAAATCAAAACTTATGGCGACTCGCTTATGTGTTGGGATTTTATATCTTTGTTTATATTATTATATTATTCTAAATTTAGTTTTTTTTTATTATATTATTTAAAAATATTTAAATTACGAATATGTTTTATTTAAACTTTATATATCATCGAGTTTTATTTAAAATAGACTTTAAATATAACTTATTTTAATATTTACATCAAAAGTAAATTTGGCACAACAGTTGAGGAGGTAAGTTTGTAATTAAAAGTTACAAGTTTGAATCTATTTAATGATAATATTTAATTATTATTAAATTTCAAGCTAACGGATAATGAAGGTGAATTGGAATGGGTTGGAGTAGCGCTGTAAACGAGCCGAGTCGGAATTTATCAGGCTCTGGCTTGGCTCCTTTACGTTTCTTTAGGCTAGTTTAAGTGCAATCAAAAAACTAAGTGTTTGGGCTCGTTTGAGCTCGACTCGAATCCAAGCTTGGATTTGTTCAAGCTCAATTTTATGTATTAATTTATTTTTAAAAAATTTTTAAGAAATTTTATTATTTATTATATATATTAGATGAATAAATAAAATATATTATATAAAATAAACAAATAAAAAAATTATATATTTAATAAATAAGTTATATTATATATAATATTATAAATAAATTATTATATATATTAAAAGCTCTTTTAGCCTCGTGAGTCTAAATAAACGAATACATATGGGTTCGGCTCTACTCCTTTAATAAGAGAGCCGAGGTCGAGTCAGTTTAAGGGAAGTCGAATTCGAGCTTTTATCAAGTCAAAACCGAACCATTCGCAAATTATCTCATCTCATTTATACCCCTAGATTGGAACCATCGTAGGATATGCCTAAAAAAATAAGACCAAAGAAAACTTTACTTTTTATTTTTATTTTTATTTTTTTTTTTACAAAAGGATGTCAACTTATTGTATATGTCACGTGTTACATTTTTTCTCAATACCTGCTATTGTATTGTAATACATATTTCTTTTATCAACTCATTATGTCAGGATATGGCAGACATTTCAAGACACATTCACATGTTGTCACATGTCACGCACTATTACAACACACCAAAATGAGTTGGCAAAAGAAGGTATTTTTACGACTCAAAACTTTTTGTGTCGTCGTACCTATTACAACGGTACTTATAACGACACCATCAAATGAGTCATCGAGACTGTCACAAGGGTCTTTCACGACTCAAAAGTGTGTTGGGAAAAATTAAGAAATGAGTCAAAATAGGCCTTTATTATTTATTTATTTATTTATTTATTTTGTAGTGTAAGGAAGAGAGCTTTATTTCAAAATAACTGTCGTTTACATAATTCAAGACAAAAGGTAAAACTGAATTATATATTTATGCTTTCTTTGTCAAACTTCCTTTATTTAATTACTACCCGACACATCCCAATTTTTAAACTAACCAATCAAATAAAGCAGAAAGAAGACAGAAGGGAAGAAAAAATAAGGAGGAAAGAGGAAAGAGGATTTGAGACTACAATTCAAGGTAAATTAAAAAAAGGGCAAACAAATCTCAAATGAATAATGTTTTGATTACCTTAATTTTGATGAAAATTTATTAAACGACATTCTTTTTGTAACAAGGGAAGTATAGTAATACTCTTTTTGTCTCATTTTATATGTCTATTTTGGATTTTGTACAAAGTATATTAAGATAAGCAAACAATAATTGGGCAATAATTTAAGATAATTTGACTAGTATACCATTCTAATTATTGGAAAATTTGTAAGGAATATGTAAACATTCTAATAATTAGAGTAAGAGAGTGGAGTAGTCGTGAATTTCTTTTCGAAATTCAAAAGAGCAAAACTGGGGAAAAAATTACTCCCTGTATCCGAAAATGAATATCTCATTTTGACATACACCATTTTAAGAAAAAAGTTTGACTTAGTATATTTTAATATGCAATGTCATTTTTTTTATAAAAATTTAACTAATGTGGGACATTGAACATGCAATTCCGAAGATATGGAGTATTAGATACTCTCCGAAAGTTGAAATTGAAAAGGTATTTTGGAAAACAAAACGTTCAAAGCGGACATATAAAATGAAAAGGAGGAAGTATAATTTAAAAGAAAAAATAAAAACAGTGTTATAAATACTCAAATAAGTGGAATTGTTAATTAATGGTACCCATTAGCCCTTAGAACGGTGGGCAAGATCAGTTATAATTTGCAGTAAAAGAATTGCAGGAAGTTACGAGATTTAAAATGAAACCAAATCTGATATAATTTGCACAACGGAAAGATAGGAAGATAGGATTATAAATGAGGCAAACAAACTATTATAACCGTAAGCATTAAAAAAATTATAAGACCTTCCACTACATATCATCGAAATA
>JAOXNR010053105.1:0-14920 GCA_028571225.1 Parsonsia alboflavescens
CTAGCTTGAATCTCTTGTTGAAGTCTTGGGCAAAATTTCAGATTATGAGTGACCTTAGGTTTGGATAGATGGATGTTAAAATTCTAGCCATAATTCAAGTGATTCACATCAAGAGGTAAAGGGAAAAGAAAAATCAATCGTTAAAATTCCTTGAGAGTTAAGAAGAGAGTTGTTCTAGACTCTGGTTCACTCACCGAGCAAAGAAAGAAAGAAATTCAAAGAAGAGAGCAGAAGGTATAGCAGAGAAGAGATTTTGTGAGCAAAGAGTTCTCGCAAGCTAAGAAAGAGTTTAGGTAAATCCTAAAATCTTGAAAGGACTCCTAATTTATATGAGATAAGGAGTCCCTTGGATTGTTGAAAAGGATCCAGTACACCAGGAACCAAGGCACTGCCAAAACTGATGAGGCACGTCTTTCTCAAAAAATAGCCATTACAGAGAAAATGGTGCAACCCTTCAAAGGTCACGACTTAAAGATGGTAGTTTAGGCACCACGGCCGTTGAGCTAGCTGGGCCTATAGAGGAGTAATGATGGCAGAAACGGGCACGACCCAAATAAGTCAACCTAAATGGGCTCAAAGCCACGACCTCAATACTGGAAAGTAATACTCACTAGTCAAAGAGAAAAGGTCAGTAGCGACCTCCTATCACCAACTTAAAGGTCACCAACCTGCAAAATGAGCTCAGGAGAGGTCTCATCGGACCACGGTCTTCGATCCGGTGAGCTCCAATTTGTCTCATAATCTTTTATGCTGCGACCAACAGTGCACGACTCCTAACACTCCTCATGAGCGTATGATCACTTGGCATGACCTCCTAGAAGAGATAGTCGAGACCTTTGACGTCCACGGGTAGGTTGCAAAGTTGGTTTAAAGGTCGTTAGCGAGCTCATAGCTCTCAACTAGAGACGTGAATGGCAAGATATCCGAACCTAGGGAAACTCCATGATTCTAGGAGCAATTGGTAGGATACGATATGATCTCACATTTATCCTAATTGCCAACTATCACGTAATTGAAGAGCCCTAATCAAAGAGGTAACTTACTTCATTTTAATATATAATCAAAATACAAACAGTCTATGGGGAAGGACAGTGTTTTTGGAGTTAATTACATAAGATTACTCATTCAGAATACTAACATAGGCATCGGAGCTCTTCCCCGGGCGCTCACTCTGGTAACCTAGGACTCATACTCTCCCTTATCAACATTACCGGGCTAAAACCTCACGTGACGGTGACCGAAATGGGAAGAATTCATGGGCAGTTGATCTCATTGAAGCTAGGAAATCAGGTGGTCATCATTGGATCTTCACCTATAGTAGCATTTGAATTACACCGAAGGCAAGAATGATAAAAGAATCAGATCTCGAGAAATTTTCACTTCTTTGGGCAATAGACTGCAGCAGCAGTAAAAACAATTGGAAATCCGTTTGGGCTATGTGGAAATCAGAGTTGTTTTCATATAAAGCAATGGATGATCAGGGAAGTTTATGAGTGCAAAAAGTTGGAGAAATGGTGGAGTTTTTGTTTGGCACTAAGGAACTCAGAGTGGTGAATATTGATGAGGTTGTTTTCTGTACGGTTCTTAGAACATTATACATGATTTGTTTTTTTGGAGAATTTGGTAAATTTTGAGGATAAAAAGATTTGTAGTGAGTTGAATGTGTGATGGGAGAAACGGGCAAGACCTGGATAAGTCAACCCAAATGGGCTCAAAGCCCAAACCTTAATAATTTGAAAGTCAGACTCAAGTGTCAAAAAGGAAAGGTGGGCAGCGACCTCCTACCACCAACCTCCCAGTCACCAACCTCCAAAATGAGCTCAGGAGAAGTCTCACTAGACCACGGTCTTCAACCAGGTGAGCTCCAATCCATCTCATACATCTTCTATGCTCTGACCAACTGTGTGCAACTCATAACATCCTCCCAGAGTCTTTAATTAAGCGGTGTGACCTCCTAAAAGAGATAGTCGAGACCTTCGGCATCCACAGGCAGGTCGTGAAGTTGGTCCAAAGGCTGTTAGCGAGCTTGTAGCTCTCGACCAAAGACGTGAATGACAAGATATCCAAGCCTAGGCAAACTCCATGATACTAGGAGCAATTGGCGGGATATGATATGATCTCACATTTATTCTAATTGCCTACTGTCGTGTAATAGAAGAGCTCTGATGAAAGAGGTAATTGGCTTCATTTTTAATATATAATCGAATTACAAACAGTCTACCTACAAGGAAAGTGTTTTTGGAGGTAATTATGCAAGATTACCCTCTTAGAATACTGACTTATCATTGGAGCTCTTGCCCGGGCTATAGCCTACTCCGATGACCAATTCCCTTACTTATCAGGTTGTGATCACAAGCGACATTGCATTTTGTCGATCAGTTCTCGTACCATCTGTGGGAAGAAACACATTCTAAAAGCCTAGCTTTCTTCAATATACAAAAAGGAAACAAGAATTGTGATGACTCAATTACAACCAACTCGCGTTCAACTACCACACTGTAGCAGAAGGTCTAGCAGATTGCAATTACGCACTGGAGAAGCAGTGCTAGAAGACCTTCTCCAAATGGAGAACAAAAGTAATAATCCAAGGCCAGTCAATCAGCAAGAGCAGCCAAGACCGACACGGTTTGGATTATCCAGGGGGTCTAGATGAACCTTCCGCCTGAGCAAGCAAGGCCTGAATGGGGACACCTTATCCAAAATGACAATGGCAACAACCCCAGACCACAGAGAACTGGGGGAAGTCGAGTGACTGTCCCAACTCACCTCTTAGAAAGCATGGTGGCTACCCTTGAAGGGCTCTCGGGAAGAGGAGACTACATGTCTATAGGTTGCACTCCTATACCAACCTAGACGGAGATGCAACCGTCCCGAGATGTAGGGAGTAATGCACAACCTGGCCAGCCCCCGCCTTCAGAAGTAAGGAATGACCTCCAGCCTGGTGAAGAAGGTCGAAAGAAAGGTCAAGCTTAGCAAAAGATCACCAGGGCGGAGGGGGGGAGTCCAGCCTATGATCGATCTTAGGGAAACGCTAAACAATGGAACTGGTTATGACCTTCAAGGGTCGCCATATCACGAGGTCAGAGACAAGAGACAGGTCCTAAAGAGCAAGAGAGCTCGATGAGAACTCCTCTTGGGGAAAGGATACCTACTCGACGAAGCCTGATCGAAAAGATAAGCAGCAACGCTTAAGCGGTAACCCTGACTCCACTGAGCAGAGCGACCCTCCTAGCATTAGGACTGAGCCTTCTCCATTTGTCCACATCATTAGGACTGCTTGGATGCCCCTAGGATTCAAAGCTCCTCAAGTGGAGACAAGATATGACGGCACGGGGGCACCATTATATCACATAGATGAATACGTTTCCTATATAGAAATGATTGAGTACCCATACCATGTTATGAGCCATGCTTGCCGATCACGCTGACCAAAAAGCACAGTCTTGGTTCAAAGGGATTCCACAGGCAAGTATCTCAAGCTGGACTCAACTAAAGGAGTTGTTCTTGAAAAACTATCAGAGCAACAAGATATGTGAAAATGACATCAATGATTCATTCAACATTGAGCAAAAGCTTGGTGAAAGCACAAGAAGCTACTACAGCCGCTTCAATGACGAGGCAGTAGAGATTGAGCGAAAGAATGATTCTATCTACATCACTACCTTCAAGCAAGGATCGCAAGGAGGGTATGTAGCCCTCAAACTAGCAAAAGAGCCAGTAAAAACCATAAAGGAGCCACAATCGCTCCTATAGAAATTGATAAAGGCTGACGAGATGGTAGTCCGGAAGAAGATTGCTGGTTTTGCCTTAGCCGCCGAGAAAGACAACAATGGGAATCCAGAAAGCCCTCTGACCTCAAAAAGAGATAGAAATGATTCTCATCCAAAAGGATGATCCTCAGGTAAGACAAGGAAGACCATCCCAGACCTAGTGACAACTCCCCTCACAACCTCGCGGGTAGAGATACTAGTGGTCATGGAGAAGAAGGGGTCTCCTAAAGTTGCCAAGACCTCTCAAAACTCCCCCGGCCAAGAGAGACCTAGCCAAATTTTGTCACTATCACAAGGACCATGGCCACTGCATGGAGAACTGCTTTGACCTCAAGCGCGAAATTGAGAGGCTAGTAAAAGAGGGCTATTTGCAAGAGTTCCTAGCAAGCAACATAGGTGACGCAAACGGAAACAATGGGGAAAGATAGAACCTCAACTGTAATTAACTTCACTCGAAAGTCTTTCACAGGAAAGGGCGAATCAAGAATAAAACGGCAATATTCTTGAGACACTAAGAGAAACGAATTTTATTGCCAGAAACTCGAAACTTTAACAAAACAATAATGTCGTTCAACACAAAAAAAAATCAGACTTAAATAAATCCTAGAACAAAAGTTAGAAAATTACAAAAAGACCCCTAAAGTTTATAAAAGGCCCAAAAGTCCAACCAGATGGCCCCGGATGGCCGAAAAATGACTTTGATCATAGCAAAGCAATGACTATTGGTCTCTGGAACATTCCGGGTAGACCTGTAAAATTTAGACCCTTTCTGACGCTCTCGCAACTTTTCAATTCTTACGTTTCGACAGCAGAAACTTTTCCGATTACCTCCGATTGTTTTGAAACTTCTCTTGAAGCCTCTTGGACCTACGTGGGCCCTCCTGAATATCTCCGTGGGCCGGCTCTGCGTCAAAAGGTCTCACAATTCTACATCCAACAACTGCACACAACCAGCGACCTCCTATCGGTGAGATAAATGCCATAGAGAGGGGGTTGAAACGAGCTTGGGGGAGAGGGGGGGGGGGGAGATTCAGAAACCCTAACAGTTTCATTACAGATTGGGGATTTCCTGGTATGCAAGATGCTGTTTCACACCAAGAGTACAGTAAATGTCTTATTCAAAAAGGTATTTAACTAAATGGGGATAGATAGAAGGTTGCTAATAAAGTCAGACACTACCCTGACAAGCTTTAATGGTAGCAGGACCTATTCAGAAGGGATCCTATAGGTTCCAACTGCGGTGTACGTGGATGGTAGGGGTCACTGAGGTCATGGACTGGTTGGTGGTAGATGCTTCCAGAACCTATAATGCAATCCTGGGAAGAAGGGGGGTCATGGACTTGAAAGCAGAGATTTCTTTGCCGAACTACTACATGAAGATCCAGGCTGAGAAAGCCTGGGTCATCCTAGAAGGAGATAGGTAGCTCGATGCAGAATGTTACCTCGTTGAAGGTAATGTAGAGGGCTTGGCAGAGCTCAAGCAGGAAGATTTCATCGACGTTCCAAAGGGGAATGATGAATTCAGAATCCAAGCGACCAGCGGAGGAGAAAGGATTTTCCTCAATCCAGAATTCATTGAGGAAAGGATTAAGATAGGCGAGCTTTTTTCTTCCAAAATTAAAGGGAAGCTCGTTGACTCCCTACAAGAATATCTGAGAATCTTTACTTGGCGATCGGCCGACCTTGAGGGCATAGATAGGAGAATTGAGGAGCACATGGTCGGGCTCAAACCAGGATTCAATCCCGTAAAGCAATCGAAAGGACCTTTGCTCTAGAGCGAAACGAGGTCATAGCTCGAGAAGTCCAAGCTCTTTTTACCGTGGGAATTTTAAAAGAAGTAGTGTGCCCAGAATGGTTGGCTAACCTTGTAGTTGTGCCAAAGAAAGAAGGGACACGGAGGATGTTTTTGGATTTCGCCACACTAAACAAATACTGCCAGAAGGACTCATAACCACTCCTTAGCATTGATCAAATGGTAGACTCCACAGCCGGTTACCAATGGTTGTGCTTTCTGGATGCCTACCAATGGTACCACTAAATTCTAATGGCGATCAAGGATATGGAAGAAACCTAGTTCATTACAGAGGTCGGCACTTACTGCTACACCAAGATGCCATTTGGTCCAAAGAATGCAGAGGCTGAATTCCAGCGGGCTATGCACAAGGTCTTCAAGAACCTGTTGGGAAGGAACATGGACGTCTATGTGGATGACATCGTAATCAAGTCCAAGACCTCTGAAGACTTCACTAACGATATCAAGGAGACTTTCCAAACATTGAAAGCTGCTCATATGAAGCTCAATCCTAGGAAATGTACTTTTGGGGTCTTAGCAGGTAAATTGTTGGGCTTCATGATATCAAAATGAGGCATTGATGCCAATCCTGAGAAAATAAAAGCACTATTAGACAAGGATTCTCCCGAAAACATTAAAGAGGTCTAAAGTCTGACAGGAAAAATGGCGGCATTGGGGCGCTTCATCAGCAAAATGTCTGACAAAGGAGAAAAATTTTATAACGTCGTAAAGAAGCCGAAGGATTTTCAGTGGACTAAAGATTGTTAGACAACTTTCGGCAAGTTGAAAGACTTCTTTGGGAAGACCCCACAACTAATTTCCCCGAGGTCAAGGGAGGAAATTCTGATGTACCTAACTGCAACAGAAAAGGTAATCAGCTTTGTGCTACTAGAAGAAAGGTCAGGTTTACAATTTTCCTTTTGTTATGTAAGTCGTTTGGTCAGAGGCCCTAAAATTTGATATTTAGACCTCAAAATTTTTTTGTACCTGATTATTATTACCTACTTTGAAGCTTAAATGATAAGAGTGTTATCCAATTTACCACTAAAACAAGCTCTGGCGAAGCCCGAGCTATCGGGTAGGACAATAAAGTGGTCCCTCGAGCTCTCAGGATATCAAATTGAATTTGAGCCAAGGAAAAAATCAAATCTCAAGCTCTCTCAGACTTTGTAGAATAATGCACGAGAGCTCCACTGGAGCTCACAAGCGCTTGTGAAAATAATATTTGGACCATGTACACAGATAGCTCCAGAGAAATTGAAAATTCAGGTGTGGGAATTGTATTGATCAGCCTTGAGGGAGTGAGAATCCTTACTCCGTGAGGTACCACTTTCCAACCTCGAATAACGAATTCGAATATGAAGCTCTCTTGGCGGTCTAATACTCATAAGAGCCCTAAAAGTGCAAAACTTGCATGCCAAAACTGATTCACAAGTTATAGCTAGCCAGGTTGCTAGAAAATATGAAGCTAGAGAGGAGAACATGATCAAATATCTCAGAAGAGTAAGGGATATAACATCCAAACTTGAGCATTTCCTCATCGAGCAAATACCTAGAGAGCAAAATGACGAAGCAGACGCACTATCTAAAGTCTTCCGAGAGATAGCAGGGACAAAAGCAAAGCTGTTAGTGGAACAATTATACTCTCCCAGCACAAACCAAGACGAGAACTTGGATATAGACGATCAGACGGATAGGAGATATCCAATCTACAAATTCCGCAAAGATGGCGACCTCCTACAAGATCCCAAAGAAGCTCGCCAAGTGTGGAAGTGCACACCTCACTATGTCCCGATTGGGGATGACAAGGTGTACAAAAGGTCATATACATGGCCATTCCTAAATGCCTAAGCAAGGAAGAAGGAGAGTATGTCTTTAGAGAGGTGCATTGTGAAATATGTGGATCACACATAGGAGCAAAAATCATCACCAAGAAAATACTGAGGACTGGGTATTATTGGCCTTCAATGGTTTTAGACATTGAGAAGATCATACAGATATGCACGAGCTGCCAGTTGCACGGAAACGAATCACTTGTGCCGCGAACGAGGTATCAATCCATCAACGCATTGGTACCTTTTGACATCTGGGGTATCGACATATTAGGACCCTTCCCAAAAGGAGTGGGGGCTGTCCAATTCCTGATTGTTGCTATAAAGTACTTCACTAGATGGGTTGAAGCTAAACCAATGGCAACAATTTCATCGCCGAAAGTTCAGTCCTTCGTATGGATGACAATTCATAGGTGACCCATTCAAGACTTTCAGTGAAAACTTGAATATTGAACAGAGGTTAACCTCTGTAGCTTATTCGCAAGTTAATGGTCTGGCTGAAGTTACGAAGAAAACCATCCTGGAAGGTCTTGAGACAGGACTCACCGAGCATGAGACGGATGGTCACTAACATTCCTAGCTAGAAGAAATTCCAAGCATCTTGTGTGCATGCAAAACCATGCCTAGAAAGCTATTTAAGAAACACCATTCAATTTATACTTTGGTGCAAAGGCAATAATGCTAGTCGAGGTCAGAATGAAATCCTTAAGACTGATCGAAAATGATTTAGTCTTAAACGAGGGGGAGAGATGGGCAGACCTCGATCTCCTTGAAGAGGTCAAAAACAAAGCCATGGAAGCCGATAAGAGATACAAAAGGCAATTCACAAATTTTTTTCAACAAAAAAGTGAAAGAAAAGAAGTCCACAATTGGAGAAATGGTCCTCAAAAGGTCAGATGTTGGGAAATAAGGACAACTAGCCAAGCTATAAGAAGGCCGGGAAGGACCTTAGATAATCCAAGAAGTCCACAAAGGAGGGAGTTATAAGCTCGCTAATCTTGAAGGAAGTTAACTCCTAAGACCTTGGAATATTTGCCACCTAAAGAAATTCTATGTTTAAGGCTTTTAAGAACTTCTCAGACCTCGTAGATTCGCTATACAGCTCGGGAAATAGTAGCGAGGTGACTTCAACAGCCACTTCAGTTTAATTTGAACAAGGCGTGAATTAAAGATAAGTTTTCATAGCTTATTGAGATCTTTTTTCATCTTACTTGGCTTAGTTTTAAAGCCAGTTCAGATCATTATGCAAATTCAAAGTGTTAAAGCGAAGACAAGATACTTGTGGAACATCATGCTGATATAAAGTAAGAGGCCACCAATAGAAGCTAAATATTCAGTATAGCAAATACGAAGAAGAAAGACTGTGGAAGATCCTATTCTATTACAAGAGCTCAATCTTCCTCTCCATCATCTTTGGGGAACCTTCAGCGGCTTTGGCAAGGCCTCCTTCTCCAAACTACCTTCTCAACCGGTGGTAGCTGTGGGTTTCTTCATCTTCTGGATCCTTATCCTCCGTAGCTACTTCTGGGTCAAAGGCATTTGAGGGGCTGGCAGGGTAACAGTTAACATCTAGAAATAGGGGTCTACTTAAGGATAGGCGGATAGCTCGAAAAAGGTCAAGTACCTCATCAAAATCAATATGCAATGGATGAAAGGGGTAATGAGTAACCAAGTCACCATAGAAAGAGATAGCAGTACCTACAAGTCCAGTAAATGCCACAGGAGGGATGTCATGAATTTCCCTCCTGGCTATCTCAATTCCAGGAGGCTCAACCATTGGCTCTTTTCCCTTCCTAGAAGGGCCCTCACCAGCATGGCCAACCTTAGCCAGGATCTCTGCTGCTGCAACCGGCTCTTGTGAGGTCAGGGCTTCTTACCTCCACAGAAGACTAATAACTAACTCTGGATAATAGAGTTGAGTATCAAGTTCAAGGTTAGTCTTCATCCTCGAGTTGAGCTCCCAGGGCTTATCTGTGACCTCCATATACAACCCCATCATCTGAGGCTGCAACAAGGACTCCAAATAGTCCTGGTAGGTAGGAATTCCCTCGAGCTTGGCCAAGGAAAGATTGCCATCATTGTCGTAGATACCTTGGAGGTACCCTAGCCGGGCCCCAAGCTCTTGAATGCGCTCCATTTGCTAACTGCTGAGTTTGTGCAGCTGCTCATTCTTCCGGTCGGCATCCCCCAGAGATGTAGCCATGGCCTGGTTCTCGGCTGTAGCTTCCTCAATATTCCTTTTGCATTCTTGCAAAAGATTGAACACCTTAATATAATAAGCATTAGCTTTCTTAGCAAAAGGCCGCGAGATCAGCATTCTCCTTCTCCTAGTGAGCTTTTTCATCCTGAAGCTCGAAAATTAGAATGGAGAACTCCTGGTGTCTTTTGACCCTTTGGGCCTGTCTTCTCAGTTACTTGCCCAGAAAGACATGATTTTGGAACAAAGAAATAGTAGGTCAGAATTACAGATAAATCAAAGTAGAATCGACTGCAAAAGTAAAGAAAGTTAAAGAGACTTACTGCAGTATGGAGGGAAGCCGAGTATTTGTCCAGCTCATCATCATTCAGCTACCGGCATAACTCTCGGTTGACTGGGGGCACACACTCCATTAAGAATCACTGGGAGTGTGGCCATTGAAATAGAGAGTCCAAGGACCCCATTGCAAGGTCGAGGAACGACCTTGCTGTCCTCTCGTCAATGTGGGTGGCTAGGGAAGCATTCCCCAGCCTCCTCAGTCGCACAGCCATTGAACTCTAGTCTTGACCTTGAGGTTGCCGGAGCCTTCCCCTTACCTGTGGAGGTTGGACGAGTCCTTTTCTTTGAGGGTGCAGATTGAGTAGTGGGGGAGGAAGAAGGGAAAGAAATTTTTACCGGCCTTTCAGAGGCCTGCAAAGTAGCGACCTCAACTTTCCTTTTCAGAGCAGTCCGGGTTCGGTTAGCCATGGCAATCTGTTTTCCCTGAGGTTGGGGAATCGGAATCTTGGTTGCAGCAGTGGCAACAGTGGTAGCAGTAGCTACAATAGCAACAGTAGCAACAGAGGAGGCACCAACGGTGCCCATAACTCCACCAGTAGGAATTCATGGAGGAGTAGACTTCAGAAGCCAAGAGGTGGTCCTCATCGCTGTCAAAACAAAAAAAAGAAGGAAAATGTATTAGTACACAAAAGAGATAAGACAAACTCATTGAAAGCAGATAGAAAAACTTCCTACCAGAAGGGGAAATCCCCATAGCTCTCCTGACAGAGGGGAGGTCTTGGTCTGCTGGACCCCTAGTCCAACATTGCGAAGAAAGGTAATAGGCTAGGCCGGTGAACTACACCTGACCTTGGAAACATCAGAATGGACCACTTCAATTAAAATGGCCTGGTCCCTCTCCAGTTCACTTCTCAGGGTAGGGATCTCATTGAAAAAAGACTGACTCATATTGCAGTCTGGATATTGCTAAGACCGGTCAGGTTGTTAGGAAGTCTGGCAAAAAAGAAAGAATTTTTCTAATGCCCTACAGAGGACTGGAAGGGACCTACTAACTTATACCGAGGGTTGGGCTGAAGGTACCCTACAGAGGTGTTCTTAGGTGCTGAGGAGATATCGAAATTAAAGAAGCACCTAAAAAGCTCCAGTGAAACTAGTACTCTGTGAAGATGGCAGGTCACGATGAACATGACCATTGCATGTATAGAATTTGGAACAAGTTGGGCTATGGGAAAGCCCCAAAAATATAGAATGTCTAAAAAACAGAGGGTGCAGATGGGGTAGAATAATACCCCCTCTAAGGCTGGTGACGTGAAGGACTATGTGTAAATCACATCGACTACAAGGGCTCTCACCCTCCTCAGTAGCAACTATGTCGCCTCTCTCTAGTCCCCTATCCCCACCGATCTAAAAAATTTTAGTGGGTCCTAAAAAAGAAGCTGTGGAGAGGACCTCTAATTTAGAAGGTTGGTAAGCCTTACTTTTTACTGGGGAGGTCTCACAGAAACTGGGGAAAAATAAAAACCCTATTCTCCAGGTAAACAGGGGGAAGAGGACACTCTGCTTATTTAGAACGGAGAGAGGGAGTGCTAGATGCAGAGGATGTAGAAGACATTTTTTACTCAGAAAGAGGAAAAGATGAAATTTTTCCAAAAAGCAATAAAAGGAAAAGAAGACTCACTCGCATAAAACTTCCTTGGAGAATTAAGAAGTGAGTTGTTCTAGGCTCCGAGTCACTTGCTTGATAGAGAAAGAACAGAAATTCGTGAAAAGAAGCAAAAGATGTTGCAGAAAGAAAGCATTGTGAATAGAGTTCTCGCAAGTTGAGAAAGAGTTTACGTAAATCCTAAAATCTTCAAAGGACTTCTAATTTATATGAGATAAGGAGACCCTTTGGGTTGTTGAAAAGGATCCGGTACACTAGGAATCGAGGCAACTGCCAAAAATGGCTGAGGCATGTCTTCTCCAAAAAATAGTCGTTACAAAGAAAATGGCAAGACCTTTTAGAGGTCGCAACTTAAATATGGTAATTTAGGCACCATGACCTTTGAGCTCGATGGTAAAACCCCGTTCTCCAAGTTAACAGGGGCACGCCCCAGATAAGTGAACCCGAATGGGCTTAAAGCCCCAACATTAATACCTGAAAGTCAGACTCACGAGTCAAAGAGGAAAGGTCAGTAGCGACCTCCTACCACCGATCTCGTTTTCACCGACCTCCATAATGAGCTCAAAAGAGGTCTCACTAGACCACGGTCTTCGACCTGGTGAGCTCCAATCCTCCATGCCGCGACCAACTGTGCGCAACTCCTAACAGCCTCCCAGAGTCTTTAATCACTCTATGCGACCTCCCAGAAGAGATAGTTGAGACCTTCGACCTCCACGGGCAGGTCACGAAGTTGGTCCAAAGTCCGTTAGCAAGCTTGTAGCTCTCTACTAGAGATGTGAATAACAAGATATCCAAACCTAGGGAAACTCCACGATACTAGGAGCAATTGGAGAGATATGATATGATCTCACTGTTATCCTAATTGCCTACGTCATGTAATGGAAGAAACCTGATCAAAGAGGTAACTGGCTCCATTTTTAATATATAATCGAATTGCAAATAGTCTACGATCAAGGGAAGTGTTTTTGGAGTTAATTACACAAGATTACTCTCTCAGAATTCTAACTTAGGCATCGAAGCTTTTCCCCGAGCAACAGCCTACTATGATGACCTATTTCCTTTCTTCTCAGGTTGTGATCACAGAAGCCATTGCGGTTGGGGGTGAACCGGAGGCTACTTCCAAGCTCCATCAAGGAGAATGTTTGGAGGTTCATGGAGCACCATATAAGTCTAGTTATTGGAGCTCGTCCTCGGGCGACAGCCCACTCTGGTGACCTATTTCCTTTCTTCTTAGGTTATGATCACAAACGCCACTGCGGTTCGAGGTGAACCAAAGGCCACTTCCAAGCTCCATCAAGGAGAATGTTTGGAAGTTCAAGGAGCACAGTACAAGTCCAGTTATTGGTGATTTCTTTCCTTCTTTTGATGTATTTGATCCTTGGTTTCAGAAGAAGAGAGCATTGAATTATCTCAAGAAAGTGATCATGTTATGGCAAGGCATTGTCAAGGAGAGACGAGGACATCTTCATGAAAAAGGTTTGAAAGTTGGGGATTTCTTTGATTTGATGCTGAAAAAAAAAATCTCTCAGATGAACAGATCGATTAAATGATTCTAGTATGTGACAAACATATTTTGAGATTAATATTTGAAGTTTCATAACTATCATTTCAATTGATCATGCAAATTATATAATTTGTTATAAACATTTCATTTCTAATCTTAATTTTTCGTGTGATTTAGGCCAGAAATTCAATAAGAATGTTTTGTGATTAAATCAAATTTGATCTAGATATAAGTGGTTTTTTCTTTTATAATAAATTGCACTCCCTCCGTTCGAGAATGAATGTCTCATTGATGGAGTTCGGAAGTAGCCTCTGGGCTCCCTTAACTTCGATGACGTCCGTGATCATAACATGAGAAGAAAAGGAGTAGGTCACTAGAGTGGGCTGTCGCCCGGGGAAGAGCTTCGATGCCTAAGTTAGTATTCTGAGAGAGTAATCTTGAGTAATTAACTCCAAAAACACTATCTTTGTCCATGGACTGTTTGTAATTTGATTACATATTGAATGAAGTAAGTTACCTCTTTGATCTAGGCTCTTCAATTACGTGCTAGTCGGTAATTAGGATAACTATGAGATTATATCATATCCCGCCAATTGTTCCTAGAATAGCGGAGTTTCCCTCGATTTGGATATCTTGCAATTCATATCTCTAGGTGAGAGCTACGAGCTCACTAACGACCTTCAAACCGATTTCACAACCTTGTTGGTGGCACATGTGATTTGTTTCCGTGCAACTAGCAGCTCGTGCATTTTTGTATTTTCTTAGCGACGGATTTTGCTCCAATGTGTGATCCACATATTCCACTATGTACCTCTTCAATGACATACTCTCTTTCTCCCTTGGTTAGGCATTTTAGGAATGACCATGTGTATGACCTTCTATACACCAAGTCATCTCCTATCAAGACATAGCGAGGTGCCCATTTCTGCACTTGGTGAGTTTCTTTGGGTTCTTGTGGATGGTCACCATCTTTGAGGAATTTGTAGATTAGCTATCTCCAGTCTGCCTAATCCTCTATAATCAAGTTCTCTTCTTGGTTTATGTTAGGAAAGTATAATTGTTCCACCAACAGCTCTGCTTTTGTCCCTGCTTTCTCTTGGTAGACTTTAGATAGTGGGTCCGCTTCTGCATTTTGCTCTCTAGGTATTTGCTCGATGAGGAAATGCTAAAGTTTTGATGTTATATCTCTTACTTGTTTGAGATATTTGATCATGTTCTCCTCTCTGGCTTCGTATTGTCCAGCTACCTAGCTGACTATAACTTGTGAATTTGTTTTGACGTGCTACTTTGGCACTTTTAGAGCTCTTATGAGTCTTAGACCTGCTAAGAGAGCTTCATATTCGGATTCGTTATTCGAGGTTGGGAAGTTGCATTTCATAGAGGCAGGGATTCTCACTCCCTCAAGGCAATGAAGGGAACAGAATCCTGAATCCACGAGGAAACGAGATCCGGTATCCTAGGATTTTAAAAAATATCTCACATAAGAGGATGAGAACGATAGTTTTTTGAAGTTTGTGGAGATCTTGTCTTGCGGAATGGATCTGGACATCTTGATGTACTATGCAAAAGCTCTTCTAATCTATTCTCTATCTGTCTGGGTGAATAGAAAGGAAAATAGAAGATCGAGAATTTCTATGAATGGAATGGAGGAAAACAGACATTCTGTAATTTTTATGCATGGAGAAAAATTACGTCTGTTCTAATTTTTCTGTTGCTTGGGAATTGTCTATATTCTAATTATTACAGGATTTATAAATAATAAAGTAAAATAACTAAATTAGAAATATGGGTTTTCTATGGGGCAAGAGCCCAACAATCCTTTTATTTAATTAAAGGTCTAATAATTATTCATTGGATCATAGACCTAACATAATTATTCTGAC
>JAOXNR010053106.1:0-14914 GCA_028571225.1 Parsonsia alboflavescens
TATAACATTATATAATTTTCTTCCCACAACAAATATAATAATAGTAATAAATTAGTAATATACTTCATAAAACAATTTAACTAAATAAATTTTTATATATTTCTTGAAAAAAAAGCATTTACCACAAACAAAATTTTAATGATTTCTCACCTCATGTAATTACCTTCACTTAGAACAATAAATAGAATATTGTTTGTAGTTAATATCGCTAAACTAACAAAAATGTTACAGTGAATAATGGAGTTGATCATAGAGTTTTTGTGCATATCCACATAGTCACGTGATTGCACATTGTATGATGAGCTCAACATTTCCAATTAAATTAAAATGTTTGAAATTATTTTCTATGAGGAAATAGTTTTTTTTTTTTTTTTCAATGTATAAAAGGAAGGGAAGCGGTTTGGCAGTCATCACTGAAAGCAAGAGAAGTGTACATTTGACTTTATTGATCACAATGACTCAATTATGAGTAACCTCTGTTTCTAAGTTATTTGTAATTATTTTATTAATATTAAAATAAGTTTTTTCTTCTCCTCAAAATGTCTCTATTAAAAAAGAACATTAAGAATAAATGAGAAAAAAATATTTTATTGAAGAGAAAGAGTTGTTAGGTAATATTGGAAAAAAAAAGTAAATTATTCATTAAATTACCAAAAATAATGTATAATAAAGGAGAAAAAAAAAACCAATAAAAAGGGAGTTCAAATGATATGTAATTAAGGGATTGAGGATGTATTACATTACTTACATCTCCTCAAATTTGATTAGGAAAATCATTAATTTATAACTTAAATGATTATTGTATCATGCAGTATTGGTTTAAGGAAGAATGGTATCGTTGATTTATCAACTATTTATAGATTGCTATTTTCATCCATAACTCTCTCTCCCTCCCTTTTTTTTTTTTTTTGAGTTTTTTATCTTTCAACAATTTTTTTTTCTTCTGCAATCTGTCCTTTTGAATTGAAATTGAGTTTTATGAGTTTTTTTCTCTTACCGAAGAGGAGTAATTTTGTCAATCCATTATATAACCTTCTTTATCCACTTGTAACTACCTCATTTATCCACTTATAATTGGGGGTGTTCAAATTTTTTTCAAAATTGATCCAACCAATCAAATCAAATTTAGAGTTTTAGGTTTGAATTGTCTTAGTTTTGGATTGAAAAATTGATTTGGTTACTAATTTTATACTTTCAAACCAAAACCAAACAGCTCATTTATATTTACTATTTTACTTATATGATAACTTCTATTTATTCCTATTTCGATATCCTAAACATTTGAGAAAGATATCAGCTTGCATTTCTTTATTTTTTTTATATATATTTTATTTTAGTTTATTAATGTATTAGTTTATTAATTTTTTTAGGTTTGTATAAGATATGTAATTTCATGACTTGTGGGTAACTTTTGTGTCTTTAATTTATGTATTTTTGAACTAGCATTTGAATTATTGTAATTTGATGTTGATTTTTTCTCTCAAAATGTGGAATTAATTGTCTTTTGTAGAATCACTTGAATTATCTATATAGTAATGCATAATTCACTATTTGTCTTCTACACATCATAAAATAAAAAGTCTAAGTACTAAGTGGAATTTTTGCTATAGAAAGTCTAAAAAAAGCATTTGATGGTGCATCTTTGTTGTGTAAAAAGTACAATAAAATTGTATTATCTTTTGGAATAGGTGAAAATTTTATATCTAATGAAGCTTAAAAAAAAAAGGGAAATTTTTTTGAAACCGACCAAACCAAACTGATTCAAATTGAACTTTATGCAAACTCAACTAAACCAAACCAATCATAAATGGTTTGGTTTAGGTTTGAGATTTTTCAAACCGAAACAATTGGTTAGGGTTAAGTGAGTTACAATATGGTGGTAAATAAGTAGGTATAGTGAGTTACAATGTTAGTTGACAAAAATATCCCTTTTCGGTTAAAGAAAAAGCTCATAAGACTCAATTTTTAGTCAAATGGACAGATAGCACAAAAGCCAAATTATTGAAGTATCAAAAAACTCTAAAATAAAATTTTATGGATGAAAATAGAAATCTATAAATAATTGATGGACAAAAAAATACCATTCTTCCATTGGTTTAACTATTGAACATATTTAGATGAATTATTGGTATTGCCTTACAAACTTTATGCCAAAAAAAAAAAAAAAGTGGGGGGGGATATGATTTGCAAAAATTCATTTAAGTTAAATAAGTAATACGAGTAATTATTAATTGATATATTGAATAGAAATTTTATAATAATTTATTATAAAAGGTCATTTGTCCATTTTTTATTCTTCATCTAGTTCATTTAAATTAAGGGTAAATTAACTACTCTTAAAGCAATTTTGACATCAGTAATATTTTGATATAATTATTACATGTGTACTATATTTTCATCTTTTCTTGTATATATTACATAGATCTGGGTAAGTTGTTAGAAGTTAAAAAAAAAGAAATTTTACTATTCTCTTGCCCTATCCAAATTAGGAAATCATATCCTAAATGGATTAGGATTTGCCAACTTGTCAAAACCAAATATTCACTATATATATATATAAAAGATATATTTATATATAATTGGACATCCTTTTTAACAATCTTTCATCCATAATTAATCATAGAGTGAAAATCTCTCCAATACTAATAAACATTTTTTTATTTTGGAACATTGAAGTGTGTGAAACAACATTAAGGATTCATTATGCCAGAATTCTTTAAAGGTGTGAAACACTCTTAGTCCTCAGTTGGTCTGACAACGATTTACCATATTTCCAAATCCGAGTCCACTTTGAATGGTGAGAAAGTTCGTACCAAAAATTTTCGAAGATGATAAGAAAATCAGGAAAGAAGTATCCATGAAAATTTGAAGCTCGAAGCAAAGAGAAAAGCCATAAAAACAAAGAAGATTGGCTAGAATGGCTCTTGAAAAAATGAAGAATAAAGTTGATATTGAAGACCATTTAAAGTAATAAGAGATTTCAAGTTGTTGATTGATAGGTAACAAAGTTAATACAAAAATGTTCGTTCTTGTAAAATCTTATAAAATTAAAAATTATTTAGTCAAGATTTAATCTCCGTAAGATGTCCTGATACCTTCGTATGTTAATCCTATTATATTATTAAAATATTAATAAAAATATAATAATTTTATTCATACAAGTATTATCTTTTATATAGTAAAATTTAAAAAGATAAATAAAGTCCCGAGGAACATGATCTTTTTAGGAAGATTTGTAATAACAGGTGAGATATAATTGTGTAACATAAAATTCTGAATATGCAATTTTATTTTATGTTTTTGATGGTATATTGATATACATTTTTTTTTCCAAAAAAGAAAATTCCTCTATTTTCTTGTTCGGTGCAACTTACAAGATCACCGTTTTTCTAATGTTTACGGGCCATCATTAATTGGGCCTTACCTAGTAGTGACCCATAAAAAGAAAATTAAAGCCTACACTAATTCCCATGTCCATTGGTGGGAGACATGATTCTTGTTTAAACTCAATCAGATTGCTTCGCAATATGTTTTTCAGTTTTTGCAGAATTTCACAGAATTGATCGCCATGGTCACCGAAGTTATATTTTTGCCCTACCAGATAGCTCCGATGACTCCAGTAGCTTCGGCGGACCACTTTCACATGAATTGACGGACTATGAGACTGATTGAGAGTGACGTGATGTGACTTGTCGACCACTCTACTGTTCCTCCAGCACTCCGTGTCGGCCACAATCATAATATTGTACTGTTTATTTACTTTATGCTTTTACTGTTTGTTCGTCTTATCATTTTGTACTGTTACTTCTGTAACTTTGAAATCCGGATTTGAAATCCGTCCTTGAGTATTTCTATATAAGGCCCTGCCTATGTAATGTTTAGGGGCAGAGCGAACTTAAGGGTCTTTGTAAGAATCTTGTTTGAGTCTTGAGTCTTGGCTTGTTCTAAGTATATTGAAGGCAGGAACTTGAAGAGAAAGACCTCTTGAGTCTATGTCTTCTTGAAAAGCCAGAGGCTACTGGTTTCTCTTGGCTGCCTACTAACTTCACGTATGAAGTCAAGCCTGTGTTATGCTTAATAAATGAATGGTTTTTTGTATTTCATTGGGTGTTTACTTATCCTTGAGGCATTGATTTTGATCCTGGTTGTAAGTGGTATCAGAGCCATAGTGCTCTCTTTCTCTGTTTTTGGAAAACTTCATCGTACGGATTAGTATGCTATTGCAGTGACTGTGATTAGTATGCTCTTACTCTGTGATTGCCACTTTGTGGATCCTTCACTTGAGTAATCAGAAAACTCAGTCTAACTTAGCAGAAAACCTACTTTGTTAGTTTTTTTGAAAAATTAATCTTTTAACCTTTGGTTTCAAGAGATCTTCCAGTTTGCCCCTTAACCGTGGACTGGCTTTTTTGCAAACATAGGAGTGAGAACCCTTGGGTTAATCTTTTAGTTGTTCAATATGACAACTTCCAATTCCAGTTCTTCTGTTATGTCTATACCAGACTCCCAGTATCTTCCCAAGATCCCTCATGTGTATGAACTCGATTACCTTCCGGATGAGGAAAAATACCCAGTGTCCAAATATCCTCTTGTTAATCCTTACACTGTCTACCAGAAAACCCGATCTCCTTTTGTTCATAAACTCAAACAAGTCCTTGGTCGGTCTACTCCTCACCAGGTCCGTGACATGGTTCAAGCCTCTTACTTTTCCTCCCATCATCTCTCAGCCACCACTGCTGAACAGTATGTAACCCTCCGATTCCTTGAAAACTTTCCTGAAAAATGGCGACAACAGGGTTTTACCCATATCCATTTTGGTGGTATCAAACTAGCCCTCACTTTACACACTCGAAAAGGTCTCCCGATGGTCTCCCGAATAGCTCTTCTTGACGCTCAGTTCCGAAAATATGCACATGCCGTCATTGGCACTGTTCAAACCACCTTAAATGCTGGAACTATCTTTGTGACCCTTTTCCCCAATTTCACTATGTGCCTGGAAGACCCATCTTTGCAAGAAACTCTAAAGGAACAAATCCAGATTTCCGGTCCCGAGCTTGAAAATACTCTAATGGCCACACTGCATCATCAGATGGCTTATAGAGTCCAAACTCATTCCATCGATCTTCCCCTACCTTCCCATTTACAGAACGGTGAATCTTTATTCCTTTTTGTCGATACTCCAAACACTCCACATTGTACCTTTATACCCAGACAGATCTCCACTGACCAGCTAAAGCAGTTGCTTCCAAGTTCCTGGGTAACTAGTTATGAACACCATGTTTCTTCCACTAAGCCAGTTTGTCCTTTACAATGCATAAATAACCTTATGGAAGAACAGTCAGATGGTACGGTTAAAATTACCTTTTCGTCACATTCGGAATCTACCACCATCTTTCCCACTGAACTGTCGATGATGGAACCTTCTGCACAATTACCCATTCTTATTCTTGCTTGGCAGCAGAATGGAACTCCAGTCTATGAACAACAGACTCCTGATGGCCACAAATGGTTTGATACCTGTTCCTGTCCCACTTGTGTCCCTACACCGGTTGCAGTGCCTAAACCTCCACTTTCTGGCACCTCACAGAAAGCTCTCCAAGCCCATGTTGAGGCTGGAGATCCTAAAGTTGGTCTCTTGGGAGAACCCAGTGGAAAATTTGACTATTATGTTCTGTACCCTTCTCAGGTCCAAAATCAACCTCTTCCTCCTTCTCCACCAGGTTGGAAGCCCGATGATACTCCTTGGCCAAACATTTCTGTCCCCCCTTTGATCCATATGATGGATCCTAGCTCCTCTTCTTATGATGCAGATTTTCCTCCACTCACCCCTTTTGAAAAAGGTCAAAAAACTCATGCTTGGAAAATAAGCACACCCACAGCATTAGATGCTCAGGGCCAGCCCAAACCTCTCTCTGCAGCAAAAGCCACCCTAAACTGGCAAAGTGAAAATGCCCAAGCCCAAAATCAAGCCCTACTAAAAATCCTTCATTCTCAGGAAAAGGTCCAGTCCCAGCTTTCCCATCAGACTTCCAAAACCACACACCTGTATACACTTATCCAGGAAGTCCGCACAAAGATTGAGAACATTCAAAAACAGCTCTCTTATCTTGTTCAGTACACCACTGAATGGTAACTAAAAATGGCTCGAATGCAATTCGAAAAAGAATTTCTCAAACAACAACTTTCAAGCCTTGAAGCACAGTACAATACCCTGGCAAATCAGTCTGATCCCTTTTTTACTGAATTCCCTACCTTTTTTCCCCAAATACCTCCCAAAACATTCGACCTTCCTATTCCACCAACCCAACCATATTCACCTGCTTTATCCCTCTAGGATAAATAAACTCCTCCCGTATCTCATCCCATACCTTAGCCTTTCCACAAACCTGCACCTCCGACATCCCAACCACTTTCTTCCAAACAGCCAAAAACTTCTCCCTCACATCCCACAACTAAACCTCCCTCTACATCATACGAACCTGATGATCCTACCATTGGTGCTTCTTCCAAACCTACTTTCTTTACTCTTGATTCCCCAGACAATCCCAATCCAATTACTTCCTTTCTCAACCAGATGCATAAGCTTCAACCCTCTCCCACAATACCTACCTATCTTGATACTGATACCGCCAGTGAGTCCTTTTCTAGTGTTGGAAACTTTGACCCCACACAGCACTTTGGTCTCTTAATGATGGCACCAGATCCGATCTACCACTCAGCAATGGGAAAATATCACCTTTGGACAGATTTGGGCCGTTATGCAACAGTCCCTGGATAAGCTCTGTGTCCAACTTCGTTTCTGGAAAAAATTCCAAAACAGTCTTCTAAGCTACTTCCTGCTTGTTCTGAAAGGCATTTACACATCAGGTGCCCTGACACTAAAGATTGCCATTGTCCAACCCCCTTCAAAAGAAAACACCGAAAAGGCTTCTCTCGATGTCCACCGCCTCCACCCTTTTTTAAGCACAAAAGGCCTTTCCGAAAGAAAAATCTGTCCAAACCTCCCAAGTGGAAATACCTCAAAAGAAAAACTCTCGGTTCTCCACCCAAATCAGATGTTTGTTACAACTGTGGCAAACCTGGACATTTTGCCAGTCGATGTCCGAAAGAAAAGAAATGCTTCAAGCTCATGAATCAACTCTCTCCATATATTTCCTTAGCCTAGTTTGAAGATCTTGAATCTCTTTTCGATCTTGAGGATACCTCTTCTGAGTCCACTCTCTTAGCAATTGGCTACCCTCACTCAAATCCCGAACCGGCCTCCTCACCCTCTGAGTCTTCCAATGAAACAGATACTGATCAAGACTCTTTCCAAACTTTTTCTGAGATCTTTACCCTCAGTCCCAAACCATACCCGTTGGTCCAACTCACCATCTTGCCCTCTTACCAAGATGAGCCTATTCCTGTTTCTGCTCTTTTTGATACAGGCGCCGCCTCCTCGGTCCTCAATCCTAAAATCCTCTCTTCTAAGTATTGGGAACCCTGCACTCACATTTTCCGATCCGCTAATGGAGAAGATTTTGTGATCTCCCTCATTAGTAAACCAATCCACATTCAGCTCTTCCCAAACCTTACCTTGACACACAAAATTCTTGGTTCCAATTTACCCCAAAAAGATCTGATCATAGGGTTTGACCTTATTCACCAGATTCAAAATCTCCAGTTTACACCTTCCGGTCTTATCCACAAGGGTCAAACACTTCCATGGAACTTTCTAAACAAGAGTTTATTTAGTTTTTCTGATAGATTGACACAGCTCAAAGAACACATTGTTCAGACCTCCTGTGCTGTAAGTCACTTTGAGTTTCTCACTAAATGTCCTAATCCTCTTTGGAAAAACTCCAAGTTCTTTGTCCACCTTCCATACAAAGATCCTTTTCCCTCACCACATAAAGCTAGTCATGCTGGAATGTCCCCTGATCATTTCTAGCTTACTACTCAGGAACTCTCCTCTCTTTTGGTTGAACAACTCATTGAACCTACCACCTCTGATTGGGCCTCCCCTGCTTTTTATGTGAATAAACGAACTGAGCAAATTCGTGGAAAGCCCCGTCTTGTCATAAATTATCAGGAATTGAATAAGGTCCTTATAGATAACCGTTTCCCTCTTCCTCGCAGGCCTTCCCTCTTCCAGTTCTTGCTAAAGGCAAAAATCTTTTCTAAGTTTGATCTTAAGGCAGGTTTTTGGCAATTAGGCATTCATCCCCCTGATAGGCATAAAATTGCATTTTGCATTCTCAATTATCACTACCTGTGGTCTGTCATGCCTTTTGGTTTAAAAGTAGCTTCTTCTTTATTTCAGAAAACCATGAGTCAAATATTTGCTCCCCTCTTGCCATGTATTTTGATTTATATTGATGATCTTTTACTGTTTTCTGAAACTCCTGAGGATCATATGCTTCTACTTACACAGTTTCATGATATTGTCCAACACCATGAAATTATGTTATCTGAGAAGAAAATGTTGTTGTGTGCTCCTAATATTGAATTTTTAGGAATGAAGATTTCTGATGGTTATTATGAGCCCCAACCCCATTTAGCCTCAAAGCTCCTTGAGTTCCCTGATAAAATTTTGGATAAACACCAACTCCAACAGTTCCTTGGCATTGTGAATTATATCTGTGAATTCATCCCTCGTGTTGCTCTTCACAGGTCTCTGCTCAGTAAAAGGCTAAAGAAAAATCCACCTCCTTGGACAGATGCTCACACTCGTGCAGTCAAACATCTTAAGAACATTCCCGGTAACCTGTTTGCCCTTCACATTCCTTCTGATGGAAAACGTATTCTCCAGACAGATGCTTCTGATATCTACTGGGGTGATATTCTCCTTGAGGAAGATTCCAAGGGACATCGTCATGTCTGTGGTTACCACAGCGGTGAGTTCAAACCCACTGAACAACACTACCACAGTACTTTTAAGGAGATTCTTGCCGTAAAAAGAGGAATTGAAAATTTTGAATTCTTCCTAATCAATCACACCTTTCACATTGAACTTGATATGGCCTCTTTTCCCCGAATGTTGGAATTCAAACAAAAACTGGTTCCTCACGGTCAACTACTCCGTTGGCAGCAATGGTTTAGTAAATATTCCTTCACAGTTTCTCATATCCGTGGTAAAGATAATATCCTTGCAGATTTCTTGAGCAGACCACCAAAGCCTCCTCCACAACAATCATACATAGTTCCCTGTCTTGCCCCTTTTACTATTTCTCACTTACCTCCTGAAGTGCAGGAACAAATCCTAGACCTTGTCCTTCCAGCCCGAAGCCATCTCAACACCTCACTCTTCCACAAATTACTTCTCCGATATCATGGTTCGAAAGTATTCCATGGAATTAAATGTGACCCAAACCAGCCTTACTACACCATTTTCCATATCTGTAACTTCTGGACTTTACCTAAGTTGGCTCTCTGCTTCGTCTGGTAGCTTTTAGAGTCCCACTCCATCTGTTTCAGTTTTAATACTTAGAAATTATACTCGTATTTATGGACGTGTGACAATGCTCGACATCTTTACCCAGAAGATCTCTACATGTTCAAGTTCCTCTCTTGGTTCCAGTCCCCTGCTGGTTGGTTTTGGTTCCTCTGTGGACATTATGGCAATTATGTGTGCATTCGACTTTTCCGTCCTGTTTGCAACCTCACCCAAAGAAATGAACCTCGCCTATATCACTTCTCTGTTGAAGAGATACTAGGCTGGTATCTAGTCAACATGGTAAACCCTCTAGTGCAAAGACATCATCCAGACACCAGGCTCGACATCCTCCACCGCATGGCCTTAGCCAATGGCTATACTGAAGAAAATATGGGCGCTCTTCCTACCAGCATTCCTGTCTCCATACCCTAGGTTGATCATCCCTATTACGCTGAGGTCCTCCTGTTCCTTAGCCACCATCCTGAATTTCACAGAATTGATCGCCATGGTCATCGAATGAGCACTTAGGGCTTAAGTAGTGCCGCGATCCGTTAGCTACCAGCTATAGCTTTTAGCTCAGCTGGCATCAGAGCCTGCTTTAAGTCTCTGCCGTTCCTACCCACCTGGGTTCGAAGCCCGCCCCTTGCAGAAATGTGAAAAAGTATGCGGGGCCGCTCCTCTTGGGTAATGCGGAAGGTGGTGGAGCGCGTAGGGCTTAAGTAGTGCCGCGATCCGTTAGCTACCAACTATAGCTTTTAGCTCAACAGGATGGCGTGATACATATTTGAGTTGTGGAATACATCCGGTATTAAATATAAATCACTAAAAGTCATTTGATAAAAATTAAGATAAATTTTTTTCTCTAAAATATCTGTTCACAAGAAAATTCATGTTCGAAAATAAGAGACAAGAAAATTCGTGACAAAATATATTTAATCAATTTTAAATATTAGTCACGAAATCTCCGTGGAGAGTCCTCCGATTCTTCTATTTGAGGTGAAAACAGGTTGAGGCGAGGGCATTAGGTTTAATCTCTAATCAAAGGATTTTTTCTCACGAACATTTGATTTATTTGTTATCGAAGCTTCATCTCCCTCTTTCGTTGAAGAACACTTCAAATATTTGAAGGCGCATTTTGGAGAGACTTGAGAACCCAATAGGTAAGACTTAGATGACCACCCTTTGTGATAGTGGTGGTTTCTTTGGAGTGAGAAACGTTGAGGCGAGAGCACTAAGCTTAATCACGGATCAAACGATATTTTCTCATAAACACTGCGAAGCCATAAAAAGCCACCTTTACGTTTTCTAGGGCGAATTCTTATCAATACTTCCCTGCTGTTTTATAATCACCGTTATGTTTTATTTTTAGTTCTATTATAAATTTAGCAGTGGTTTTAAAACCGTCCTAATTTTTTTTTTTAAGAGTTTTTTTTTGTTTTGTTTTGCGGCGGTTATAGAACCACTGCTATCATTTTCACCCTGTTTTGTGTTTTAAGATTTTAATATTCACGAAGGTTTAATAACCTCCGCTCTAATATTTAAGAATTTAATTTATGTGTAAAAAAAAAAACCAAATCATAACCATACCAACCAAACAAAATCAAACCTGCACAATATCAGACCCCAACAATAGATTCAAACACAAAATAAACACAACAATTATAGACTAATATATAAGACAATAAGTTAATAACGTCCAAAATACACAAAATAATATATCAATTAATATCCAAAAACATAAACACTTCTTCCAAATATATCAATACCTAATATCTAAATAAAGATAACAATCTGAGTAGCATACTTATGCTATGATCACATAAGGCCAAGACTAAAGTATCGGATCATCAGGTGGAAGGTCGAGTCTTCATTGTTGCCTTGTGAAGGCTGCAAGAAATAAAATATTTACAAGTTAGATTTCATTAATGTTTAATGCTAAACCCAACATTAAATTATTACATTTCATAATTAAAATGTTACTTGATTCATTCCAAACAACTCCATCGCCTCAGGAAATTAAGAAAAGGCATCCTTAGGAACCAATCTCTTCACCAAGCTTGAAAGCAAACTAAATTTCTGGCTTTTAAATTATGCATTTCTTGAGATTGTCGAGGTGTTGACTGGCTAGAAGATGCACACCTAGTAGATAGTGTCCTGAATTTGTTAGCAGCACAAGCTCCATCTCCCATGCCTTTAAGATACCTAGGATGATCGGAACCCATCACCTGGGCAAAGGAGTTATGTTGAGATGGAATAATAGATGCCAGATTTAGCTGTTCCACCTCTTGAACTCTCTCCTACAATTTAATTTAAGTTAAATGTTTCAACTTAAAATTCATTAGCAATAGTACACGGAATTTAGAAGATAAGAGTTACTTACATCTATGTTTTCAACCTCGGTAGATACGAAGGTATCATCAACCTTCTTATGACCTTCTATCCACACCTTGCCATGACTAACCTCCTGACCTCCAGGTGCTTGCTCCATCTGCATATTTTTCAATTTAAAGTTAAAAACATATAGAGCATATTAGAGAAAAAAAAAAACAATCTTCGATGATAGTTAGTTACTTACCTCAACTTTCTTCCTTCTAATGTTTAGGGATAAGTGTGATGTAGGGTCTGTCTCTCCCTGTTTTGTGTATATTTGTGACACTGTTCCTATATGTCCATATGAGAATGTAAGTTGAAACAAATAAATTATAGTCTTTATCTTTAATTGGACATAAATGTAAAGACATGCCCGGTGCCTTCTTCTAGATGGTAATTGACAAACTGGATCCATTGGTCCTGAAGAGACAAATCTCTTTGAAGGTGTGTCGATGTTCTCCCATCGAGTCTTCGTAAAATCATAATATGTAAGGAAGTTCTTGGCGATATCCAACATCACATAGCGATATGCAACCTGATCATCAGTTTCAAAGTAGATCTTACTCTACAAAATAAGATTTTGGAATGAAGACATGTAATAGTTTGCTTGTTTGTAATTAAAGTTAAGTTGAATGGAAAAAGGTTTAAATCAATATATGAATAAAAGAATGATGAATGTAGCACATTTGTTACCTTAATATTATGCTTCCATGCTTGCTTTTTCATTTTCATGAGAATCCTTGGCCAGGACCTGTATGCTATAGAAAAAAGCCTATAATCTAGTGCTATCTGGCCGAGAACTGATCCAAGTAGGTCATCAACATCATCCCCAGCTGGTGCCCTATCAAGGATGGGAAGGATACAACAAATCTTTTCCCATCTCAGCCCTTGACATGGAATATAGAGCTACTTGGCATTTGCCATTATCATCTGGCCATAAGTCCTTCCTTTTACCCGTTGCCTGCAAATCCCTCCTTGCTGTCAAATGGTCCTTAGACTTAGTCACATTGTTTAGAAGTGTGAATAGTATGTTGTCCAAAAATTCTTCTCAATATGCATGATGTCAAAATTGTGAAGAATCAAACAAAATTAATAATACGGAAGTTTAAAGAAGATACTTTTTTTCCTCCACTGATTTGTGTCATTTTGAGTGCTTCGATTACCTCAGGACCTCTTAGGTCTCTTTCCGAAGATGATATTCAATCCTTGCACTTGTTGTAATACATCTGATTCAGAAAGCTTCTTAGGTGGCTGACGTAGTTCTATTTGTGGCCATTGAACCAAGGACTATCAGGTCTGAATCTATGTCCTCCCTCTAACCAGTGTTGGTGTCCCATAAAACACCATTTTCTGTTTTGAGACAAACGAAGAGGCTGGACATCAAAATTACAAGTAGGGAAGGCATAACCTATGTATGTGTTCCATCCAGATAAAGTTCCCAAACCTGGGAAGTCACTAATGGTCCACAATAAAACTACTCAAATCTTGAACATTTCATTTCATTGCATGTCATATGTTTCAACACCATTCTCCCACAAGATCTATAACTTAGCAATTAGAGGCTGCAAACATATGTCCATATCATTTAAGATCATACGTTGCCCGGGGATCAATGTGGATAGTAAAAATTTGTTTTCTTCATACACTTCCAAGGAGGTACATTGTATAGAATAAGAATAACAGGCCACATACTGTAACAGCTGCTCATGTTTTCCGAATGGATTAAACCTATCAGATGCTAGACCAAGATGGACATTTCTTAGTTCTACTGCAAAATCTGGATGTTTTGCATCAAAATCCTTCCAGGCAACTGAGTTTCTTGGATGCCTCATCAAACCATCACCACCATTTTATTAGAATGCCATCTCATATCAGCGGATGTCTTTAATGACATAAACATCCTCTTGAGTCTAAGAATCAAAGGAAAGTATTGCAAGAATTTAGTTGGAACTATCTTTGATTTATTGTTGGCCTCAGATGTTGATACTTTCTTCCGATTCTTGTATCGGAATGTTTTGCAAACACTGCATTCAACAACATCTTTATCAAGCCCCGTATATAACATGCAATCATTAGGACACATGTCAATCTTTGTATAAGAAAGTCCCATCTTCTTCGTAGTCTTCTCAGCATCATAGAATTATCTTGGGATGTTAGCAAATTTGAATGTTGAGGTTATGAGTGCAAGAATCATGTTCATTGCCATATTACTGATTTCACTGAAGCACTCGATATGATACAATCTCATAAAAAAAGACAACTTTGTAAAGTCTGCACAACCCTCATACAATCACTCTTCCTTGTCCTTCAACAACTTGTAAAATTCCTTGGCATCCATATTTTCCCCTGTGTTCAAGTCCGGGATAATATCAACTCCGTCATTCCCTGCTTCATTATTCATTCATTGGTGGGTTGATAACCGATGCCAAATGCATCATTGAGCATGTCTAGCGTTTGATCTTCATCTAGTAGTTCAATACACTATTGTCGATGAAGGCTTCAACATTGCAATAGAGGATTCTCCACTGTTGAATGTTTCACCATGTCGAAAAGTGTATGTTTGAGGGAAAGGTTTGACTATCAAATGATCATATATAACATCTCGCACTTGCCATTTTTTTAAATGACGCCGATCACACGAACACAATATCCTGGCCCAAGCAAACCCATGTGTAAAAGTGAAATCCAGAAAACCATTCAGTCCTAAAATATAATGCAGTGTGTTCTAGGGATGGCAATGGGGTAGGTCAGGGCAGGTTTTTTTAAACCCAGACCTGACCTGCCTACTCTGGAGGGAGACCTGACCTAACCTGTGACCTACCACGGGTCTGCCAATCTAGGCCCGCGACTTGACCTGCCCTGTTCCCACAAAGCCCGACCAGACCTTTTAGACCCGTCCTCACATTGACCACGTGGGATAATTTGACCTAAACCCACCCTACCCCGCAAGACCCGACCTGACCCGATTTTAAAATTAAACAAAAGTTATATATAAGCAACAAGAATTGAAACCATGACTTTTGGAATGATAGATAAAGCTTTTGTCAACTCTTTTAACTTAAATGATGTGCATAATTTTTCATTCTAAGATATATAATAATATTTCACTCGAAAGCATACTTATTCTAA
>JAOXNR010053107.1:0-14912 GCA_028571225.1 Parsonsia alboflavescens
TAATTATTGGACCTTTAATTAAATAAAAGGATTGTTGGGCTGTTGGGCTCTTGGCCCATAGAAAACCCATATTTCTGATTTAGTTATTCAAGGATTATTTATTAATCCTGTAATAACTAGAAGAAAAACAATCATTCAGAAACCCTAGAAAAATTAGAACATACGTGATTTTTCTCTCTACAGAGATTCTCCGGTTTCTATTTTCCTTTCTATTCACCCAGACAGATAGGGAATAGATTAGAATATCTTTTACATAGTAGATCAAGACGTCTAAATTCATTCCGCAGGACAGGATCTCCGTGAATCTTCAAATCCGGTATCGTTCTCGATCTCTCCAATGTGAGGAAAAAATTTTTTTTGAAATCCTGGGACTTCGGATCTCGTTTCCTCGTGGATTCGGGATTCGATCCCCTTCAGGAACTTGGCTGTATTTTGCCATCAGAGAATTTCATACCAAGATATTCAACCTCATGAAGGCCGATGGAGCTTTCCTTTTCTGAGATCATGATACCCTGAGATTTGACGATGTCAAAGAACTGTTCTAACAGTGACAAATGGGCTTCATCGTCTTTTGAAAAGAGAAGGAAATCATCAATATAAATCAAAGAACTGTGAAGGATGGGCTGAAAATTTGAAGGAGCTACCTTTTGCCCAAATGGCATCACCTTCCATTGATATTGAGCATTAGGAATGCATAAAGCAGTTTTATATCGTTCATCAGGTGCAATTCCTAATTTCCAAAAACCAGCTTTCAAAGCAAACTTTGAAAATACTTTTGCTCCGGCTAAGTGTGTGAAAAGGTTTTGAATCCTTGGGAGCGGAAACTAATCATCTTTCGAAAACCGGTTTAAAGGTTTATAGTCAATGACTAACCTTTTCTTACCTCTGACTTGCTCACTTCTTTTGTTCATGTAAAAGACTTGACAAGCCCAACTAGAATTAGTTGGCTCGATTAAACCTTATTGTAGCAGTTGTGCGCACTCTTCTTGAGCAAGCTTAAGATCATCTGGAGTCATCCCTGGTGTGTTGCTTCGGTCAGGTTGATATCTTCATTAAGCTTAAAAGGAAGCCTAACAAAGAACTCTTCATTTTTCCGAAGCAAATTTCTAAGTTTAAAGTCTGCATGAGAATGTGCACAAAAATTTCTTAACATGTTAGCTATTGATAGAAATTTTCCAGTAGTATCAAAAATAGCAAACATATTAGTAACAGGAATAAAAGGTTGAAAGTGATGTTTGTATCAAATGCCATGAGGAAGGACTCGTAGTCTTTCAACTTTTGCATTAACATCCCATTCTATAAGAACATCTTCACCGTGAAGTTTATTCCCGAAAACTTTGATCCAAATTATCCAATCATCGAAAAACTTTATTCCAACCGGATGTTTTCAAGTGAGACTACCCTGAAAGGTTTCTCTGTTTGGTACTTGGAATTGGCTTCAATGTTTGCCCAAAATTCTGGTGGCAGAATCTCTGGGTTCATCATTGTCTTCATGGCTCCTGTGTTTAACAATCCAATTGCTTTGATTGGTTGTGCGTACTTAGAGGTTAACAAGGAGACCTGCACATGAGGATGACAAATATCAGTTAAAGAATTAATATTTGAAACTTCAGTAATATTAAAAACTGGTAAACTTGATTCTTACTCAAAATCATTCTTAAAAGCTTCGAACTCAGAATCTGTAATTTCAATTGCAAAGGAAATATCCTGGTCGGGATGGCTTTGCTCTGAGAACACCGATTCAACATCAAATTCTGAGTGGTCCACCATTAGTTGCGAGATAAGCTTCGAAGCTTTGGCTGTTTTGTTTGGATTGCGAATTCTGTCTGCCTTCTGTCTGGTTGATGCTTTCCATCTAAAGTACTTAAGATTCTTCTTTGATTTGTACTTCCTTAGCTTCGAAGGTCTTTTCTTCGTGACCATGCCCCTACAGTTACACTTCTTTAAGTTGGGGCACCCAATCTCGTAATTTCTATTGCAAATTTTTTCGAGCTTCTTCTTTCCATGGAAGAATTTCTCCATGACTTTTCTTCTTTCACAGAGCTTCTCAAGACATGTGAATGTAGCTTGGTGAATCTCCACAAGTACAAGATTTACCAAGGTGCTTCCATACAAATTCTTTAAATATCACATTAATACAAAAATCCAAAGAACTTGTAAGTAATAAGTTTCTGTCAATGGCATCTAAAGATATAAAACAATCATGCAATGTGCCAACAGAACGACTAAAAAATTCAAACAGTATGTGGTTTAGAGATACTCCCTTTAACAACTGTGTATGAACCCAGGTTGACATTTCTTGGAACCTTTCATGCCTTTTGCTAACTGGAATGTCATGAAAAGTGAAACAAGTTGTCTTTGAAGGTTTCTCCAGAGGAGCGGGTTGTGGAGACGGTGGCTGATTGTCTGTCGTAGATTCATCATCCATACTTCCTTCACGGCTGTGATGGACTTCAGCATGTGTTGTCGATCCCGAATGACCTGGAGTTGTCATAAGGATTCTTGAAATGTCCATCTTTTCGTCTCCGGACTCAGTAGAATTGAAAAATCTTTCTAAGGACATTTCAGACACCGGGTTGATGCTAGAGCCTTCAGAAGGTGTTGAAACTCCATCAAACACTGGATCCTCATTTGAGTCTTCAGAAGGTGTTGAAACTTCATCAGACACTTTATCTTCATTTCAGTCTTCAGAAGGTGTTGAAGATTCATCAGGCACGAGGTCTTTTTTGGAAGTTGTCAAAACTTTATCAGCATGGTATGACACCATGAGCTGCGGAGGATGATTTGTAGAAGTTGGATCAGGCTATGTTGTGGAACTTGTTGGAAAAGCAGGATCAAAATGTCTCGTGGGACACGTCGGAAGAGGTCCTTGTTGGACAGGAGTCCTGATTTCATCTTTCATTGTGATTTCATGTTGGACTTCATCTGGCCACTAGACACTGCTCATCAGTACTTCTCTTTCCCCTAGATGCCCTCCCTGGCTAAGTGGGTACTTCTCTTTTCCTCTAAATAGCTACTCAAGGGATAGTACTTGCGCTCACTACTATGGCCATTATAGATCACCTATAACTGGGATTACTGACAGGATTCATAAACTCTTTTGGGAATTCAAAAAGATTTCAGGTGAGAGATCGAAAGACTTAGACACCATTGAAAGGAAAACACTTATGATATTATTGAATGGAAATATTTACAGTAGACACTGCAAATCCTTATTTCTTCCCCCCTGCAAAATGAAAGTTTGCACACCGGAACGCGGCGTTCTGGCTCTGATAAAAGAACTTTCGTTTTGCAGGGGAGAAGAAATAAGGATTTTTAGATTCCGAGGGACGATAAAGAGAGAGTAGGTAGGGAAAGGAAACAATCTTGGAAAAAAACTCAAGTCTAAGTTACAGTTCTCAGCTTGTAAATATTTCCAATTCTTTGTCTCTACCTAAACGTTCTTTACATTCTGCAAATATAGGTAATCTAGGAGAATACACTACTATTCCAAAGTCGGTCTCAGCAGTGGAAGCAGTCCCTCCTCCGATGAGTCCGTATAACATTTACAAAAAGAGAGGATCTTTTCCTCTAGGCATCAGATCTATCTGGTAGCTACTCAAATCAAAGACCCCAAAGACGAAGGAGTATGTCCAGTCTTCCAAGCTAGACCAGTGCGACATTCCATACTCCTCCAAAGAACAGTAAGTTACCCGTAACATATTCCCAGAGATGGTGGCACAATAGAGAGCCAAACTTTACACACACTTTCACGTCGGTGGTGTCAGACTTGTTCTGACTTATGGTGGCAGGAAGGGCCACCCAGTCACTCGAGACTACTCAGCTATGAGCAGGCAGTCATTGGCACAGTGATCACTACCCTTAACTCGGGAAGTGTTATCTTAACACTGTTCCCAAACCATGCTATATCTCTCTAGGACCCAAACTTGTGCACAGCCTTGAAAGATCAACTTCAACTTACCGACACATCCCACACTCCAACCTTAATGATGGCCATTTTACATCATCAGATGGTTTATCGGCTCCAGAATCTTGCCCTTGATCTACAAAACAGTGGTTCTCCAGACACCTTAATGATCTTGGCAAATTCATCCACAAAAGTCCCTACCTTGGTCAAAATTCCAAGGCAAATCAAAAAGGAAGAGCTCCAAAAGAAGAATCTGGATAGATCTTCACACAATTAATGCTCAGGTCGTATGATCCAAGAGATCTAAGCATGCAGAAGAGGGTACCCATATCCTTTTTCGACCATTCGGTTGAGCAGAGCTACACATCTCACATCAATGGCCACTTCATTTGCTTTGGTCTTTGTGACCCTGAATGTTCAGGAGAAGAAAATGATTTAGAAGAGGAAGATAAAGCTCCCAAGAGAAGGTGACTGACAAAAGGAAATCTGGTGGATGTTCATACAGATGTCCTCCACATGATGATGATGATGACTGCAAACCCATGGCAATACCAGTTCCAAGGCCTTTTACTGGCTTTGCAGACTTCTACAACCCTCATCCTAGAAGATCAGCCTTACTGCCTATAGCTAAAGAGAATCCTCGATCCGTTTATCAGTCTATCAAGAAGATCCTAAAGAAGACAACGGATTACCATGAGCCATCTTCTTGCTGCAAGAAGGTAGCCAAAATCACACCAAGCAGGTCAACTCCAATCCCATGCATGATGAACAGACCTTCAAGGAGTTCCTATACTTCAGACTTTCCACTCTTGGAAAGAAGAGAGAATGAGGCAGATAGACAAACCTCTCAACCTTACATTTCCCGGAAAGCAATTGATGAATGCGGGAGACATGTTCCTCTCAATCAGGCAGAAGAAGTCCTCAATTGGTAGACTGACAATGCCATTGCCCAAAATCATGTCCTAACGAGGATCGATGACCAAGTCAATCAAGTTGAGAAGAAGATTGACCATGTAGAGAAACTCTACCTTGAAATGGTGAACAGGTACAACGCTCTCGATCAAGACCTCAAAGAGATGATCCGGATCAGCACCACTTATTGCAGTGAATGTGATGAGAAATGCCATGAAATCCGAGACTTGAAAAGACAACTTGAAAACTAAGAGAAAAGAAAGTCTCAAACTGCTCCGGTTCCATTATCTCCGTCACAGCATTTCTCCATGCTCGGCATTCCCAACAACCCACCAACGTTCCACACGCCAACTCCACTCTTTGGTGGACCACTGAGTTCGGTTCTACCTTGAGCCGAGAAGATTGTTGACTACAGTATGCCAGACTCCAACTTTTGAATTAATTGGGCAAAAGAATATCCTTATGTTCATATAACGATGAAGAAGAAGCATTCACGCCCAATTGCTTAGTCGGAAGCCTTCTGGAAAAGAAAGTTCCAGAGATTCTCAAAAGGCAAAGGTGAAAGCACCGGTCCAGCCAGATGAAGTCCAATGTGAATTTACAAGGAAAGATGAATTTAGGACTCGGGTCCAACAAGACGAATTCAAGACTCCGATCTAACAAGGATCTCTTCCGACATGTCCCACAAAACATCCTAATCCGGCTTTTCCAACAAGTTCTACAAAGCAACCTGATCTGGCTTTTCTAGCAAGTTCCATAACATAGACTGATCCGGCTTCTACAAATAATCCTCCGCAGCTCATAATGTCATACCATGCTGATAAAGTTCTGACAACTTCCAAAGAAGACCCCGTGCCAGATGAAACTTCAACACCTTCTGAAGATTCAAATGAAGATCTAGTGTTTGATGAAGTTTCAACACTTCTGAAGACTCAAATGAAGATCCAGTGTCTGATGGAGTTTCAACACCTTCTGAAGGCTCAAGTGTCAACCCAGTGTCTGAAACATCCTCAGAAAGCTTTTCCAAGTCCACTGAGTCCGAAGACGAAATAATAGACATTTCAGGGATCCATATGACTACCCCAGGTCCCTCAAGATCGACCACATATGCTAAACTCCATCACAACCATGAACAAAATACGGATGATGAGTCTATGGCAGATAACCGACCATCGTTTCCACAACCCGCTCCTACGGAGAAACCTTCGACGACAACTTGTTTCCCCTTTGATGACATTCCAGTTAGCAAAAGGCATGAAAGGTTCCAAGAAATGTCAACCTAGGTTCATACACAGTTGTTAAAGGGAGTATCTCTAAACCATATCTTGTCTGAATTTTTTAGTCGTTCTGTTGACACATTGCATAATTGTTTTATATCTTTAGATGCCATTGACAGGAACTTATTACTTACAAGTTCTTTGGATTTTTGGATTAATGTGATATTTAAAGAATTTGTAAGTGACTATTTTCTTGAGATCAAACAGGGGAGAACAGACTTTTTCCAAATGAAATGTTGTTCTTTGAGGCCTAAGGACATCAATAGGCACTACAAAAGAATGGCAGAAATCTATTATTGCCTAGGTGGAATGAAAGACCCAAATCTCAAACAGGTGTACATTTCCTCACTTCCAGAACAGATCCAACCAGAGTTGAACAAAATGATCGAGCTCTTTAGAAACTCCTTGGCAAATCTTAGACCTACAGAGATCCACCAAGCTACATTCACATGTCCTGAGAAGCTCTATGAAAGAAGAAAAGTCATGGAGAATTTCTTCCACGGAAAGAAGAAGCTCGAAAAGATTTGCAACAGGAATTACGAGATTGGGTGCCCCAACTCAAACAAGTGCAACTGCATGGGCAAGGCTGCGAAGAAAAGAGCTTCGAAGAAAAGGAAGTACAAATCAAAGAAGAATCTTAAGTACTTCAGATGGAAAGCATCAACCAAACAGAAGTTAGACAGATGTTTCTTCTACAAAAAGAAGGGCCATTTCGCAAAGAATTGTCCAAACAAAAAGGCCAAAGCTTCGAAGCTTTTCACGCAACTAATGGTGGACCATCCAGAATCTGATGTTGAATCGGTGTTCTCATATTAAAGCCATCCCGATCAAGATATTGCCATCGCTATTGAAATTACAGATTCTGAGTTTGAAGCTTCTGAGAATGATTCTGAACAAGAATCAAGTTTACCTGTTTTTAATATTACTGAAGTTTCAAATATTAATTCTTTAACTGATATTTGTTCTCCTCATGTGCAGGTCTAATTGTGAATGTCTAAGGGTGCACAACCAGTCAAAGCAATTGGATTCTTAGACGCAGGAGCCATGAAGACAATGATGAATCTAGGGATTTTGCCACTAGAATTCTAGACAAACATTGATGCCCAATTCCAAGCAACAAACGAAGAAATCTTCTAGGGCAATCTCATTTCAAAACATCCGGATGGAATAAAGTTTTTCAATAATTGCATGATTTGGATCAAAGTTTTCAAGAATAAACTTCACAGTAAATATATTCTTATCGAATGGGATGTTTATGCAAAAGCTGAAAGACTATGAGTCCTTCCTCACGGCATCCGATACAAACATCACTTTCAACCTTTTCCTCCTGTTACTAATATGTTTGCTATTTCTGATACTACTGGCAAATTTCTATCAATAGCTAACATGTTAAGAAATTTTTGTGCACATTCTCATGTCGACTTTAAACACAAAAATCCGCTTTGGAAAGATGAAGAGTTCTTTGTTAAACTTCCTTTTACTCTTAATGAAGATATCAACCCGACCAAAGAAACACACCCAAGGATGACTCCAGATGATCTTAAGCTTGGTCAAGAAGAGTGTGCACAACTGCTACAACAAGGTTTAATAGAGCCAACTAATTCTAATTGGGCTCGTCAAGCCTTTTATGTGAACAAAAGAAGTGCGCAAATTAGAGGTAAGAAAAGGTTAGTCATTGACTATAAACTTTTAAACCAGTTTTTGAAAGATGATAAGTTTCTTCTCCCACGGATTCAAAACCTTTTTACTCACTTAGCGGGAGCAAAAGTATTTCCAAAGGTAGGTTTTTGGCAATTAGGAATTGCACCTGATGAACAATATAAAACTGCCTTTTGCATTCCTAATGCTCAATATCAATGGAAGGTGATGCCATTTGGGCTAAAGGTAGCTCCTTCAATTTTTCAGAAAGCAATGATAAAAATTTTTCAGCCAATCCTTACAGTGCTTTGATTTACATTAGTGATATCCTTCTCTTTTCAAAAGACTGTGAAGTCCATTTGTCACTGTTAGAACAGTTCTTTGACATCGTCAAATCTCAAGGTATCATGATCTCAGAAAAGAAAAGCTCCATCGACCTTCATAAGGTTGAATACCTTGGTGTGAAAATCTCAGACGGCAAAATCCAGCTAGGTCCTCACCTTGTTGAAACCCTTCCTTGATTCCCAAATGAGAACCTGTCCTTAAAAGAGATCCAGCAATTCCTTGGCATCATTAACTACATCAACGCCTTCCTTCCTAACTTCTCTAAATATACCAGTCTGTTGTCCAAGCTCCTGAAAAAGATACCACCTCCTTGGAGTCATGAACAAACCCTAGTCGTTCAAGCCCTAAAACAAATGTGTCAAAAACCCTTTCCACTTCACATTCCATCCACAGGTCGCGGGATCTTACAGACAGAAGCTAGTGATGAGTTTTGGGGAGCAAGCCTCATTGAAGAACTCAATGGCCAAAAACATTACTATGGTCATGCCAGCGGCCAATTCAAATATGCAGAAAAGCACTACCACACGACCATGAAGGAAATTTTGGCAGTCAAGTATGGTATCAAAAAATTTGAATTTCATCTGATCAGTTATAAGTTTACAGTGCAGATGGATAACTCCTCTTTCCCAAAGATCATGGAATTAAAAAACATAGCCATTCCTAAGCCTCAGCTCCTCCGCCTAAAAGATTGGTTCTCCAAATACGAATTGCAAGTCCAACATCTTAAAGGAGAATCCAATGTCCTAGCTGACCTTCTATCCAGAACAAAGAAAAAATCCTTACGTACCTTATTCTTTGGAAGCCTACCCAAACCAATACCGTTCATCTTCACCATCCGAGAATTTTACAAACCTGAATTAGCCCATTGTGAAACAATTGAACAAGTCAAAAGGTATGCCAAAAACATAGTTTTCCAACACCTAGCCTTGACCTGTCAAGAAGAAAACCACTTTCGAGAAGTAGCTTTTGACATTGATTATCCCTACACCAACATTTCTATGTTTTCCCTGGCGAATCCTCTTTCTGAAAATAAGTTTCAGTATCTATGGACTCTGGCAATCCTTTGCTATTATTAAAAGAAATTGAAGTCCACAGTTTCAAAACCTTTTTTGCCAATCCCAATCAATTTGCTGGTACACTACTTTGGCATTATTTTACCCTCTTCTAGTCATCACGGGATTGGTACAATGACTGTTTCCAAAGCCTCCCCGGCAATTCGATGAAGACATATCAGGTGTACATAGTACACTTAGATTATGTTATAGCCAAGCACATGGATTTCGAGAAAACCTATTACAAACCTCGGCCTTCTCCATGGATCACCAAGTGGATTCCATCCAAGGAACCCATGATTCACCCAACTATGAAACTAGGTCGTGATGAACTTTTGGTCTTCTTAAAGTCTCAAAATACTTCTCCAGAACCTCCAAGTTATGATCCAGATTGTGCTAATTTCTTTGAAGAAAATAGCCTACCTGAAGAAATCATCAATTGGGATGGGTACCCAGCACAATGGGAAGTTCCATTCTCTCAGGCCTACTATTGATATCACTTGTCACATAAACTAAAAGAAAAAAAGGCCTGTAAGCCAAGCAGTTCAACCACTTTGACATCAAGAAACCCTAGGCTTATTCACACAGTCCAGCACCCTCAACATCGCATGTCTCAACCATGAAGTTCTAATATGTAGCTACAGTTCGAAATCTATAGAATATGTCAGAAAAAAAAGAAGATCTCAACAACTTCATGCAATAAGTTTTGGCCATAAAAGGTTGCTTCTGAATTTTCTACACTTCACCGTTCACATGGAGCAAAATTTTCAGAATCTTGATTATTTGATTTCAGTCGAAGATCACATGGGTTATTTACTATTTATTAGTATCTTTATCTCAGCTTTTAGTTCTACTTTCAATCCACCATGTAGCAGCAAATCCGGCCAAGAAAGAATACATATCAAACAGAAAGTTTTTGCCTTCAGAATTTTCTACTATTGAGATGTTTTGTTTTGTTCAACCTGTTCAAGAATTTCATTCAGTCTTTTGTCCCAAAGTTTCATCCAGCTTGTTCAGAAATAAAAAGCTATCCTTCATGCAAGAAACAAGCAGCAAGGTCGTGAATATTCAACCTTATCTTCAACAGTTTGTTCCAAATTAAAGTGCTGCATATTCTCCTCCAGATCAGCTTTTATTTTGTCTTAGGTTCGGCCTTGTGTCCCCAGCCTTCATACACGAAATGTAGCTGTCCAGCATGCAGAAATTACACAGCCAAGTCATCCTAATGAATAACAGCATTTTCGGACTGAAGTACTATAGTTTCCAGCCTTGTTTTTATCTAATGTTCCAGGTGTCCTTCATGAATAATTTTGAAGCCAGAACAGCCATTCAGATTTGGCCTACATCAACCATTTGCCAGCGATGGTTTCAAGTTTCTGTTAGTCTCTTTTATCTTGTAATGCTGCATTACTTTTATGTGTCCAATTAGGGTTTCGGTTCCCTTGTATTTTCCCTTACTTGTTGTATGGTTGTCTCTTACATGTTGTATTGTACTAAGTTATACAGCTGATGTTAGAAGGTATGTAACTCGGTCATTGTTCTATAAAATGGCAGGTAAGCAACGATTTAGGGGCAGATTTAGATTTAGATTTGGTTTCCGTCCTTAGGGCTTTCCAGCTTTGAGTTCCTTCTTTGTAGAGTGTCTATTGAAGTCTCTTGTAAAGTGTCTACTGTAAATATTTCCGTTCAATAATATCATGAGTGTTTTCCTTTCAAAGGTGTCCAAAATCTTTTTGAATTCCCAAAAGAGTTTATGAATCCTATCAATAATGCCCAGTTATAGGTGGGCTATAACAGCCATAGTGGTGAGCGCAAGTACTATCCCTTGAGTAGCGAGTTAGAGGAAAAGAGAAGTACCCGCTTAGCCATGGAGGGCGTCTAGGGGAAAGAGAAGTACTCATGAGCGGTATCGAAGGTAGTGCCTAAACCCCGTTGGGTTCTCACTTCTTTTCAAATAATACCATAATCTATATGAAATCGAATGTCTTCTTAAAAGTGTTCTTCAAATTTGGAAGTTGGAGTTTGCTTTGTGTCTTTACATTTCTTAATTTTGGCCTTTTCAATTACATTATACAATTATGATGGATCTAAATTTGTATAATGATATGATGATGAACTTTAATTGTTAATTATCATTATTATTATTATTATTATTTTGAAAATTCATGTACTTTTAGGGTATATATATTCTTTTAGAATTTCCCTTGTGCTTTGAATGCTAATGGTTGAGATAAAAGTAACAAATCAGGAGGCAACCAAAAGAAAACAATTCAATTGTGCTCCTAAGGTTGCCACGTATTCATGTTATGTCTTTTATTAATCCTTTGTGCTTTTGAATAAATTCAAAATAATTTATCTTAATGTCTTTTTTTTTTTCGGCTTAGAGAATGAAAGTCTATTGTATTTTCTTAGATTTTGGGAGTTTTGTAACAACTTTTATTCTTATTTTTTTTCCTTTGTGTTCTTATCTACATAGGTCAGGAATCCGGGAATACGGCTAAATAGGACAATTATATCTAAATTTTGTATTTCGTAAAAAAGCTTAGATGCATATGCTTTTGTGTACATCGTTTGGTGGATGCATTTTATATGGTGTGTCTTATGTCACTTTTTTTTCTTGTTGTTAAACTTACTAAATGTTGTGAATGCTATATTAATTTTGGAGTTGCAATTAGGAACTTTATTAATTGATCAACTACTTTTGTATTTGTTTGGACCATTCACAATCTAGAATTATCCAAAAATCTACAAAATTAAAAATGTCATTTTCTTTTTTGATAGCTTTAGATCGTCGTAATTAATCATAATAATCTAGCAAGAAAATGTTAAGACAATGGCTAGAGAATTATAGTAAAAGATTTGCTAAATTGCTCAAAAAATATTATATACGAATACCGTAGCAGTTACATCAACATTATATTCAGCTGCCTTTCAACTATCATATATTTCATTGATATGCCACAAATAAAGCACATGCCGTAAAAAAGGTCATTTACATACAGCATCCACAAGGTCACAATATTATGACAAATTATGTACTACGGCTTTTTATGCTACAATAATCCTGTCGTAAATATTCTTATGCAGTATGACCGTATAAAGTATTTTATACTACGCCAAAATAATACCGTTGATTAAGATGGCTTTTCTACCATTGGACCTTTTTTGCCATGTCCATATTTGCAACAACCCAAAAAGCGTTGCAGGGGCCGTCATGTATAACATATGCGACAACTTCCTATTATATATGGCAGCCATTCCTTGTTTTTGTAGTGATTGTCAAAGTATGAGGAGTTGACCAGGACACGATTGGTTGAGCATGAGGAACAAGTCAGAGCAGTCTCCATAGAGTACAACGAGCTGAGCATTGCTCGTCACGATGTGGTCCTGGAGCGTCTCGATAGTATTGAGAGGCACCTTGATAGGCTCGAGCAGTGTGGTGAGAATGGGGATGACATATTTGTAGATCCACAACCATATCATTCCCCTTCTCCGCCAGGCTCACTTCCACAGTCTCCTCTAGGATCAGGGCTTCAACGGGAGGAAGTCAATCTCATGATTCAGAGCCTGATCCACAATTTTGAACATCTACTCTGGTCGAGATAGTTGTTCGTTCACATGATTTTTGTCTAAGTCTACAATTTGATCACTATTAAATAAAGTCATTTAGTTGGTAATTCTATTCTAATCATATTTTATCATTTTAAAAGATAGCAGGAGTAGATGACAATAGAGAGGCAAGATACAATAGATCCACCTGCTCCAGTTTTTCTCGACCCTTCTCCCCGGTATTTTTAGTTTGTAATTCTGGTTCTTAAATTCACATTCAAATAAATTTGATATTTTAGTTAGTTTGTAATTTTATTTATTGCTAGTAATTCTTTTAAATAATAGTCCAAGGAGTTTGTTAGGCGGAGGGAGGATATAATACATCCACCGACTTCTACATTTTTTAGTCCTTCCCTTCATGTGAGTCATGACATTATATATCTTATTTAGTTGATCATTCTATTTTCCAAAAAAATATCTAGTTTTTAAATTATTGTTATTAAATTTTTAATATTTGATTTTTTAAATTCTATCTAGAGGTAGGACTCTCAGTTTGGACCAAGGTTCGACTTGCAGACCTTCTACCACCTTTTCACTAACCCTTCCCACAATATAGATTCAATCACGCCAAAGAAGGATCCATGAACATAGAGGGGGTAAAAAGGATCGAGTAGAGATGCGACAGGACCATCTTATGGTGGACCTTCCTGCTTCGATTGATGTCCCTGTAGTGGACCATTCACTTTTGGATTCTTTCTGTCATTCAATTAAATCAGAGAAGTATTTGAGTCTTTATTTATTTATTTGAATTTTATGAATTTGGTATTTTATTTCATAATTAATTTTATGTGATAATTTGAGGGTAATTAGATTATATTTTAGTCTTTATTTATTTATATATTTGAATTTTATGAATTAGATATTTTTTTTCATAATTAAGTTTATGTGATAATTTGAGGGTAATTAGATTATATTTTAGTCTCTATTTATTATTTTATTTGAGTATTTTGGATCATAATTAAGTTTATTTAACATGTGCACGACAGGGGGTTCTTGTCATTTGTGGGGGATGAACTTAGAGCTATTCAGGATTGTACATGTGAGTTTGAGGACCCTCAAGTGGATTAGTTCCTCCAAGGGTTGTTGTCAACGGTGAAGGGGTCATCAGGAGGCTACGCTTGCAAAGACCGGTTTGCTCTCGCTCCGTCATACCTCCAGGTAAGTATAATATAGTTTAAATCTCAAAATATTTACATCACTATTTATAATACAATATCGATTTTTGAAAAAACTTAAATAATAGAATCTGCTCCGAGATGCTCCTCACACAACCTTCGCAGTGAAGATCCCCCTTGAGACCTATGAATTCGATGTTGGCATCATTAGCAAGGTCAAGGTCAAGGGATATGATGATGAGGCAGCGCCAAGAGGTAATAAATAATTTTTCTATTAAAAGCTTGGTATAAATTCTATTTTATATTAATTGATTTAATACTTTCTATGTATATAGGTCATGGTGTCCTATTGCCTCCATCAACACTGGGTATTACTTTGCATCTCGTTGATGGGGTCGATGATCACATTATACGATCCGAAGCCAACTCTTGAGGAAAGGGCATTATGGTTACATTTGATGGAGCCGATCTGTTGAATGATGCCATGACTTCTATAGCAGGTTGGATATTATAGTAGGATAGGACATAAAGGCTGAGACCTCAATGGTGGTTCAATACATCTTTTCTGGACTATGACTGGATCCCTCATTAGCCTAATGGAACTAGCTATGCAACTTATATTTGTTAATACATGGCACAATTGATGAGGGGACATCTTAAAGAGATGCCCGAATTGGATTGCATTCAGTTGTGGCCCAATACATCAGGGATGAGATGGCTTGGATCCTCAGGAGTCAAACATAAGAATCCTTTTTATGTATATTGTAAATGTAAATTGTTAATTATACATATATAAGGTTGATTGCAATTGGGTTAATACAATTTTCTCACACAATTCTATTGTATGTTTTAAAAAATACAAAGTACGAAATATGAAATTTCTAAGAAGAAAAAAAAAACCTTATAGGTTCTATTGTACATTAATTCCATACCAAAAAAATTGCAAAAAAAAAAAATATAATAATTATAAGGTTTCTTTAAGTTCAAAGTCCAACTAATTATAATTGTCATGAAATATATATATATATATATATATATATATATATATATATATATA
>JAOXNR010053108.1:0-28711 GCA_028571225.1 Parsonsia alboflavescens
GACGGCTTTTACAAAAAAAAAAAAAAAAAAAAAGGATATTATATTTTAAATGTAGAAATATATTATAATACAAGTCTCTTTAGAATTAATATAAATATAATTATAAATATATATATATTTACATATATATATATATTTATATAAATTTATGGAGTATATTCCTAACGGCATTCTCAAAACCAAACTTGAAATTTTAGAAACGAATTTCAATGGAACAAAATTCCCTACCAAATCATTTGGGAAACCTCAAATTATATTTATATACCTTTATATCTATTGAGATATTACATAAAAAATTCCAAGAAAAATTGAAAACTTCTTCAAGAATTAATTTCCTTATAAGCTCAAATCACGTACATTCCTAGAAAAATTGATTTGAAGTAAAATTTCATGAGTCCTCACAAAAAACTTGTACTCCCTTATATTTCAATCTTCCCTTCCTTAGAATGGATTTTTAAGGCTATGAATTCAACTCCAAGAATTTTGTCAAGTATTCCCTCATTTTCTAAGTATGAGATTTACAAAACTTTATGAAGACTTACTTGTCCATGTTCCAGAAAATGAAAAACTCACTTTTGATAAGAGCAAAAAGAAAAGGGATTTCTCCCAAATTTCTGGATTAAATGAACAAAGCTCCAAAGGAGTCCTTAATTGAAATCAGGTCATATCTAGGATGATCTCAACACAAAACCTAGGATACAGAATCCAATAGGATGAAACAGGGATAGCTAATGAGATACGATAATCTGCTTAGTTGCGCAAACTTTCACCTATTTTGAGGATATAGTCTTAGTATCTTAAATATGTGTACTGGTTGGGAAGTTAATTTGAGAAACCTATGAGGAACATGAAAGTATAGGGCTGATGGACTATGAGTTGATTTTCTTCCGAAAACATGTTGGGAGGCTCAAATGCTAGAGGAGTTCCCTACATGACGCCAATGGTACCAAGGAAACAATCTCACCAAGTATTGTTAAGAGTTTGCGGATGGATAGTCATAATCATACACACGAGTAACAAGGATGGTTATGAAAATGGTTTTACTTGAATTCTCTAGAAATTGCCTTTTGATATGGAAATTATTTGAATTAACTAGACTTGTTTGACATGATACTTTCAGGCTCTTATTTTCCTCTCTTTATTTAAAAAGCTAATGTATTATTCTCTCGCATGACAATTATTACTCACTCAAGTGTTATAATGTCTTTCTTACAGATTTTCAAAAGGAATTGAGGAATTCATAGACGATTTGTATGTCTACTTACACAACGCATCTCTCATGTAATTCCACAAATAGAAATGATTAGTTCATAGCAATTAGAGGACTTCTGTTTTACTGTGAATGTAATCCCTGGTTTAGTTGATTTGTATTAGACCAACCCATTTATATCAAGGATCATAATAATAACACCCTTATTTTCTTACTAATTATCTATCGGGATGTGATTTCATTGTGTGAGATGGAAAATTTTCCTAAGTTACTTGTCATGACGTCATCTGAGCCACTTTCCCTCCGATCAAGTAGTTTGGTACTATTCAGGAAATCTGACACTCCTACCAAATCAAAGTGGGATCAAGTTTGAGAGGATCGGCGTTACATCTAAGGGATCAATTTTCATATCTATATATTATATATTACTATCTTATGAATACGTTAGTGGGGAAAACTGTCCCTTCAACATTGTGAGTGCATCCATCCCAACTGAACATCGTTTAGAAGGGTTTAACATAGACTATATATAATCCTAATGACACTCTATCGTGTGGGAAATTCCCTACCACATTCTATGGAATAGCCTTGGACTTATTTTCAAACGTTAGGACTGTAGGAACAAAATTTTCATGAATAGTTTCGATATCGAAAAAAACGACATGGTGGTCCCTCATCCCCACAAACCTTGTCTAGGTGCATTTTGTTCGCCCACTCTTCATTCTGGGTGATCTTGAACCAACGAAGGATCTCTTCACACCTCTTTTTTTAATTCAAATTAATCTGAGACTCCCTGATCCATCGACTCGGGGATCTGACATTAACAGGCTGTTAGGCAAACCATACGGTATTAGGACAAGAATGAAATGCATAAATTGGTTCATTCTCACAACTCGTGAAATTGTTCCTGTATTAGTATGTGGGAAGTAGCCTGCGGAAGAAGCCTAGAACTCATTTACTAAATATAAGACACAGAAAACATGAAACTTTTAGTGAGTCCTTGACAAGGTATAGCAACTTGGCATTGCAAGTAGTCAATTGTACGAAGGTAAGACACAGAAGGGTTCTGCAACAACCTCAAGCATAGAAAGCATTCTGAAATTATTTCCAACACAGAATTAAAAAAAAAAAAAAAGGAGTTGTTGCACGAAACATTTAAGTTGATGAGAGGGGAGGAATTCAAGAGATCCAAAAGGAATCTGAGGCAAGCAGAAAGGGATCAGTAGTTCAAAAATGATAAACAAAGGAAATCAGTGACAAAAGTTCAACAACTATAATAATTGGGGTCGTTCTTCATTCAGAAATGAAGTCAAGAAGGACAGCAGTGGACTTAACCCCAAGAAACAATCAACATGATGGCACCCAAGCTCAAAGGCAGAGTATCCCATATGTTGGACATTGCCTTAAGATCATTTGATGATTTACTTAGATGACATAACCTTGTATCATGACTTTATTTATATCATTATATAAGGTGCATTAATATCGGTGTTTTATCAAGTAAATTATGCTCTATTCTTTAAACGTCCCCAATTAAATGCTATTGAAATTAGAATATCAATAACACTCTAATGCTACAAAGTGTTAATTGATGACCTTAGTCATAGACAAGGGATATTAAATCATCACATGATACACAAAGACCCACCATGGAATCACTCTGTGGATCATCATATGAGTGTCATGATTGATTTCATTGTGATAATTACATGCCTGATCTTATGACTTGATATCATCCAAGATTCATAAACTAAAGATTGCATACTTTGACATTGTCAGACGTCAGTCTTAACTGAGTGGATGTATTAAGTATGTCGTGATTTTTTTTGGTGGACTGTTGAATATTCAAAGATAATATCCGTCCGATTTATATGACAAGAGAGTGATGTCTAGCGTTCTTGATTGAGTTAGACTATTAAATGCATGGGCATGCGCAAAAAACTTGATATGAGATATTTATCTTGATCGCTTTAGTTAGTTTGCTTAGAATCAAGAATTGAGAGATCAATTTTATGAGTATAATACTTTCCATGACTCATATTCAATTATGACTTTCTAAACAAAGAGATGAGAACATTTATGTTCATTCGTAGAAGGTTTTGTCGTATATGTGACATTCTCATTATATGGATAGCAATGACCTATTACTAGACACCATTCATTATAAATTACATTAAGAGTTACTTTATGACAATATCAATTTTACGAGGACCTATTGAATCACATTCAGTACGTATCACTTAAGGAGTATGAACTTGTTTCTTTGATTTATTTAGGAACCTAAACATAATTAGATAAAATCGTATAGGTGAATTTATGAATAGAAATAAAACTTAAAATTCAATTAAGAGTTAACTCTGCGTAGGGGTGGAAATAGGTTAGGCCTATTAAACAATCACTTAGTCTGAGCCTCACTGGTGGTCTATTGTAAGGTGTATTAATTGGGACTAAGTATGGCCTATTCAAAAGTTTGGTCTAAGTTGAAGCCTATTTATAAAGCCTGTATATTCCTTTTTTTTTTTTTTTCCTATAAACAAAAAGATCAATTTATAAATTTAATATATTTTAACATAAAATATTAGAATATTTGATCATTATAATTAATCAACAAAACAAAAAAACTAAAGATATAATATTAAATACAATAATTGAATATAACTTATTTCACATACATTATAAAATACTATATAATTTAATTAATTACATCATACAAAATAATAAGGACAAAAATTTAAATCACACAATGCTCAATAATTTAGATGAAATGTATTTGTAGTTACTAGCTATTAGTCATTAAGAAAAATAAAAATTAAACGTAATTTCTTCTACTTATTTGAACACTATCGAAATGAGAAAATCAAAATGCTACTAATCGTAATACAATTTAGGAAATAATAAGAAATACATTATTTTAAAAATTCAAAACTTTTAGATTTTCTTCGTTATTTAAACTATTCAAATATATTAAGTAATTATATTGAGCTGGAAAATGTTATCACAATTCACATGTTATATGTTCAAATATCAAATTGTATATACTTTTGTTAAATAAAAAAGGGAACGAGCCCAGGCCAACCTAATAGGCATGAACAATCGGACGCAAGGACAAGGCATGGACTTTGACGTTAAACAGAAATAAAAAAGGGCTTTAGCTTGATCCTATGGCATAGTTCCATGGCAGGCTGCTCAGAGTCTTTCCACCTCTTGTTGTGGGATAAAAGTGTTATTGTCCAAATTAACTGAACCTAGACAAATTCAAATATCAGAGGATTGTCTGTTGGCTGCTCGCTTTTTAATTAAAATCAGAGCTCAAGGCATGATAGAATTTTTATTCGAGGACTTCCAGTCATGGTGTCTTCTCATTTTCATGTGTCGTCTTTTGTCTAAAGGTTTGCAAAGAAAAGAAAAAAACGAGAGAAATAAGAACTGAAAGAAGAAAAAAAAAAAGAACAGAAAATATTGATGACTAATTCTAGTAATTCAATAATGTATAATCCCAAACATTGTTGGTGATGGTGATCAAAGAGGAAATCTGACAATGATTGGATCATCTTGGATGCCCTTATGAAAGGATTACATTGGAGATAAATTCCATGGAGTAAAACATGTTTACAAAGGCTTATATTTCAAATATAGGAATGTGGTTTCAAGGATGAAAAAGACATTGATGGCATTTGTACAAAACAAAAAAGAACTAATTGATTTTGATGTCATATTTGAAGATGCTATACTTGAGGATGATGATCAAACTGAGAAGCTCTTGAAGGTATTTAAGGTTTAAGACTTGTATGAACATTTAGAAGGCTTGAATACAAGTATAAAAAGGCTTTAAAAATGTCTAAGAAATGTACAATTTAAGGGCATTTCAAAGCAAGTAGAATTTGAGGAGAACGAAGTAAACGTACCCCATTCACCGCCCCAACCCAGCTCTGGTTGCTGCAACAAAACAGAGCACCGGCTGACAATCTTCCAAGCATGTCCGGTGCCACATCAGAACAGTGCCCAAACCAACCTGACCCTTAACACGAATTATTTAGGTTTAATTAAGTTTCTGCCTGTATGTATGTGGTCTTATGATTGTATCACTTAACAACTTTAACATATTTTGAATCAAACATTTTCTTCTTAAGCGTTCTTCAAAACTCCTCTAAAGTTATTGATTAACTTCAATTTAGGGCTTAAAATCACTTCGGTTAGGATGTTTTATAGTCTATCAAATTAAAAATTGGTTGATGTTTGCAAAGTAACATAGGTCAATGCAACTAGCTTAAATCTTCATGATAAGTCTTGGGAATATTCCGAGCTGGTGGGTTTGATGGTTGAGTCAAAAATCAACATTGAGATCATATCATCACTTGTGTAAGTAGATAGAGGAAGAAGCCGGAAACCCCCGCTGGTGATTGCAGACCTAATTGTTCAAGAACATCTGGTCCTTGAAATCAAAGCAAAAAGGTATTCTAAATCATTCTAGAACTCAGTCTGACCGATATCGAGCAAGGCTTATTTTTTGGCCTTCATCATTTACGGACAGCAATCAAATTCAACCTTCCGACAAAAGCCACAATGAAAACAACAAAAAGATTTTCAACAATCGACAACATCTAAATGACAACCATCGGGGTGATAATGATCAAAATAGATAGTGATGGGAGAAACGGGTACAACCCAGACAAAGTCAACCTGATTGCGCATGACCTATACAAAGTTAGCCCAAATGGGCTCAAGGCCCCAACCCTCAATACCTGAAAGACGAACTAAAGAAGTCAACAAGAAAAGGTGGGTAGTGACTTGCTACCACCGACCTCCCAGGTCACTGACCTAACAAATGATCTCAGGAGAGGTCTTCCTAGGCCACGACCTTTGACCCAATGAGCTTAAATCCGTCTCATACATCTTTCATGCCACAACCAGTTGTGTGCGACTCCTAACACCTCCCATGAGCCTATGATGACTCTTCACGACCTCCCAGAAGAGATAATCGAGACCCTTGACATCCACGGGTAGGTCACAATGTTGGTCTAGAGGTCGATTAGCAAACTCATTGCTCTCAGCTAGAGATGTGAATGGCAAGATATCCAAATCGAGGGGAACTCCACGATTCTAGGAGCAATTGGCGGGATAAGATATGATCTCACAATTATCCTAGTTACCTACTATCGTAACAGAAGAGCCCGAATCAAAGAGGTAGTTAACTTCTTCTTAATATATAATCAAACAATAATCAGTCTACGAAAAAGGACAGTTTTTTTGGAGTTAATTCCACGCAATTACTCTCTCAGGGTACTGACTTGTGCACTGGAGCTCTTTCTCAAGTGACAGCCCATTCTGGTGACCTCCTTCTTTTCTTGTCAGGTTGATGTCATTGACATCATCACTATTTCGGGATGACCTGAGAGGCTACTCTTGAGGTCCATCACTTCTAGCACCATTTGTAGGTAGAAGCATACAAAAGGCCTTGCTTCCCTACATAAAAAACAAAGCCTGATGACTCAACCATAACCGACACGTGTTCAGCCACAGCGGTGAGGGTAGACCACTCAACAGGACACAATTAAGCACTAGAGAAATAGTGCCTTAAGGCCCGCTCCTAGAGGAAAGCAAAAGCAATAATCCAGGGCATTCTGCCTAATAAGAACAACCAAGGCCATCAGATTTGGACCATCTCAGAGGGCCTAAATGAATCCCCCACTTGTTCAAGACAGGCATGAATAGAACTGACCACAGAGATTTGGGAGGAACCAGATATCAGTGCCAGCAAACCTCCTAGAACGAATGGTGGTAGCTTTGGAGGGAATCTCAGGCAAGCAAGACTATATGTCCATGGGACGTACTCTTGTATTGTACCCTCCCAAAGAGATCCATAGTGACGCAAAAATGGAATAATGATGGGAAGAAAGATAGAACCTTTACCTGTAATCAACTTCACTCGAAAGTTTTTTTCACAGGAAAAGACGAATCAAGAATAAAACGTCAATATTCTTGAGACACTAAGAGAGAAGAATTTTGTTGCCAAAAACTCAAAACTTAAAAAAAACAATAATGTCGGCCAAAGCAAAGAAAAATCAGACTTAAATAAACCCTAGGATAAAAGTTAGAAAATTACAAAAAGACCCCTAAAGTTTTAAAAAGGCCCAAAAGTCCATCCAGATGATCCTGGATGGCCGAAAAACGACTTTGGTCACAACTTAGTAGTGAGTATTGGTCTCTAGACCATTTCGAGTTGACCTGTAAAATTTGAGCCAATTATGACGCTCTCGCAACTTTTCATTTCTTACGTTTCGACCCCAGAAACTTTTTCTGATCATCCCCGTTTACCTTGAAACTTCTCCTGCAGCCTCTTGGACCTATGTGGGCCCCCTTGAATATCTTCGTGGGCCAGCTCTGCGTCACATAGCCACCTCAGGGTCAAGCTAGATGCACTCAACCTTTACCCTCAGAAGCAAGGAATGAGCCCCAACCTGATGAGGATGGTTAGGGAATAGGTCGTGCACAAGAGAGGTCACGAGAGGGAAGAATCCAACCGATGACCTACCTCAAAGAAATTGTTATAAGCCACGAGACAGACTAAACTGAGCCGCCACATCACGAGGTCAAGGACATGATGCTAGTCCCAAAGAGCAGGGGAGCTCGCTGCGAACTCCTATTGGTGAAAGGATACCCCCCTCAACAAAGCCTAATCAAAAGGACAGGCAACGACGCAGGAGTGGTAGCCCCAATCCACTGAGGAGAGCGATTGCCCCAGCTAATTTGGAAATGATGTGATTTCCATGTAGGTTGAAGGTTAACATTCACACAAACAAGAAACAAAATCAAAGTGTAAGAAGAGGACTCATCAAAGGTTAGTTTTTGGGAGATTAAGTTGACCTTTGTAGATTAAACCACAACAGCCAACTTCTTGATTTGCATAGACAACTCAATACGTCACCCACAACCTATTAACACAAATAAGTAATGGAAGCCATGGGTCCAATTCAATGTACCCTCTCCCACACAATCTTTTATTTGAGGAACTTAATAAAATATAATCTTGATTTTATTTCTTAAGAAAACAACTCAACTATATATCTATGTTCAAAGTATAACTTTAAACAAATATAATTTCTAGAGTTATTTCAATCTTATAAAACCTTATATTTTATTAATTCTTTTAATAGTTTATATTTTAGGTTATGACTTTTAGAAATAATAGCCCATAATTTTATTTTATCAAGTCAAGGATAAAACCCTTCAATAAATTATTTAGACTATATCTAATTTCCAAAATAACCATATTACTGTTTAAAGAATTTTTATTTTCGTTCTTATATTATTTTTCGTGATTTCTTAGCTATCATAACCAGATCAAAATAATTATTTTTTAAGAATGTTCCTGACCTAGGTTTCCCATAGGAATGAAATACGTCACATAATAAAATTAAAATAAAGCGTAAAATTAAATTCATACTTTTTCTAGTTTTAATCCTATGTGACCAATTAATCAAACAAATTGATTAAAAGTGGTATTGTTTATTTTCCTGAGGGTGGCTTCTAATTTATTTCATGCTTTCAATTCACAAAACTACATAAAAACTCTAGGTCCAAAAGAACTCTAATTAAAAACTCCTACTTGGGCTAATGAAAAACTTATGGCCCAAAACTAGGAATTTAAAAAATTGAGGACCTCTTCTGCAAAAAAGGAAAATCCTAAATAGGGTCTTCTTCTCCATGCAGAAACCCTAGCTGCCATTGACCTTTGAACTAATCTGACTTCAGCAACCATCGCCGACAGTCACCAATAGCTACTGCTTAGTCTGTAGCAAGGCTGTCTCAGAGCTGGTCATTATCGTTCTGCCATTCCTTGACCAATCACTGTCTATCCATGGGCAACCCTGCTGGTCGGAACAATTGGACACTGCAAGGCATCACTACTCCGGCTAGCGGCCGCCTCGAGGGCTGGTGCTGCTGGTTCTCTTGTTCTGCCCGTGACCTTATGCATTTGCTCGCGACCAATCTGTACCCTCTGTTAGCACGCTGTTAACCTTCTGCCAAGGCATCACCTGCTTTCCTGCCTACCCCTAGTGCTTATATCTGCTTGTCTACACGAGCCACTGGTGCACTGCACTAATTTATTCAAAATTTGTTGCTTGCTAACAGTTCGCTACTCCTCGATCTGCTTAATCTGATCTACATCTGCGACCGTTGCCTGGCCAGACAAAACAACCCCTGCAGTCTCAAAACTACCTATTGAAAGTTGATTCAAAATTATTTTACTTAGACAAGTTTGAATAAGTCCAAAGTCTTGTTGCTGAAGTTTGTTAGCAAATAACATGGGACTGTTATCCCTTAATTTTCTACTAAGTGGGTTTTTTTAGTTCTTATTAGTGGAGTAAAATTAGGACTTGTTAGCAGAACTATTAGCCTACAAAAGGCAACCTTTGTGTCCGTTGTTTTGTACAAGTCCTTCCACAATAAAAAGCTTTATATATCTATCCTCTATTCTCACATTATATCCTTCCTCTTCTCAACATTTTTGGTATCAGAGCTAGGTTGATTCAAATTCGGGCGTAGTGGCAATGGCAGTAGCTAATGGAAATCTCACAAGCATGTCATAAGCCATGTATCCCATCTTCAAATGCGGTAATTTTGAGTTCTGGAGTATCAAGTTGAAGACTCTATGCAAGTCTCACTTTGGGACTTGGTGGAAGATGGTTGCAATAAAGACGACAAAGCAAACCAAAAGAAGGATGCCAAAGCATTGTTTATGATTCAATCAGCGGTTCATGAATCCTTTTTTGCTACGATTTCAATAGTAGAAGTGTAAAATGAAGCTTGGACCATTCTAAAGACAGAGTTTCAAGGTTCATCAAAGGTAATCACTGTCAAACTCCAATCCCTTCGTCATGAATTTTAAACTCTGTTTATGGAAAGCAATGTTCAAGATTTTTTATCAAGAGTTACTGCAATAGTTAGTCAAAGGAAAACTTATGGTGAGCAGATTTCTACCGAAACTGTTGTTTCGAAAGTGCTAAGGAGTTTGACTCCAAATTTGACCATGTAGTTGCTGCTATTGAGGAGTCTAATGATTTATCAACTTTTTCATTTGATGAACTAATGGTTTCTTTACAAGCTCATGAGGCAAGGTTGAATAGAACGCATGAGAAAAGTGAGAAAAAGGCATTTCAGGTCAATTGGGAACTATCTTTCAACAAGGATAAGGCTGGCCAAGCAATGAGAGGACAAGGCAGAGGTCGATTTCAAGGCAGAGGTCATGGCAGAGGCCATGGAAGGGAATATTATCAATCTCAAAGTACTCAAAATCCATCATTCAGAGAAAATAGCAATTATAAAAATGTCCAGTGTCACAAATGCAAGAAGTACGGACATGTGAAAGCAAATTGTTGGAACAAAGAGCTGCAAGCAGATTTTGTGGTAGAAGAAAGTAAGTTATTTTTTGCTCATAATCACACTAACTATGACTCAAATGATGTTCTATTTCTAGACAATGGTTGTTCTAGCCATATGTGTGGTGTGAGGACAATGTTTAAGGATCTTGATGAAGCTCAAAAGATGTTAGTCACTCTTGGAGATAGAAAGAAGATTCAAGAGGGTGTTAAAGGTACTGTTGCTATCAAAGCAAGTAATGGTAAGACAAAACTCCGATATAATGTTTCATTTATACCAAGTTTGACAAAAAATTTATTAAGCATTGGGAAATTAATGTGTGCTGGATACTCCATTATGTTTAGTGATGGTTCATGTGTCATTAAGGATAAGAATTCAGGTTTTACAGTGGTTAATGTTAAGATGATGGAGAACAATCTATTTTCACTTGAAGTCTCAAGTATTAGAGCTCATGCGCTAGTTGCCAGTGCCAAGAATGAATCGAGTTTGTGGCATCATCGATATGGGCATCTGACGCAGAGCTGGTTGCTAATCAAAGTGTTTCAGTTGCAGGGAATGTTTCAGTTCCACAATCAACTCCACGGGGTTCAGAACGTTTGAAGAAGAGGACGGGAGCTGTCTGAAACACCGAATTGATGTCGGGCACGATTCTCGAGGTGACTGAAACGAGTTCGGATCGGGCTGAAATATGACTGGGTAACCCGAAATGGCCCAACGAACCAAAGCCACTGCTATGCCGTGATTTAAGGCATTTTTTGGCCATCCAGAGTCGTTTCAATGGTGTTTTGGGCAATTTTCTGTTTTCAGTGGCATAATAATAATATTATAGTTTTTAGTGACAGTTTCGTAATTTACTATTTTTCTTTTTTTTTTTTTTTGCAATTTCTTTACTTTTCCTTTCCGATTAGGGTTAGGTTTTGTTTTTCCTTTAAATTTCGTTTTCGGCTGATTGTTTTTTAGATAATTTTGATAAATTAAAGTTGTCTTTTTTCGGCTTTGCGATTTTTGACTACTTTGAAAATTCTTTTTTGCTTGATTTTAATTTTCATCTTCTAACTACTTGCGTTGAAGTTTGATTAGAAGGAAAATTGGATCAGGATTTATTTTCGTTTCTTGTTTTGCAAGTTTCTGAACAGGAACGAAACTTCAGATTCTGTTTCTGACTTCATCAACATCTAAACATCAAAGGCTTGAAAAGCTAGAAAGGTATGGTTTTTGGACTGCCAAAAATTTCTTCATTTGATGATTTATGTGAAGCATGTGTAAGCGGAAAGCAAAGTAAAAAAACCTTTTCTTGTTGGAAAAGCTTGGAGGGCTACTAGTTGTCTTGAATTGATTCATGCAGATTTGTGTGGTCCCATGAGAACCAAATCATTTGGAGGGAGTACATATTTTTTGTTGTTTACAGATGATTGCAATCATATGAGTTGGGTGTATTTCCTTGAAAATAAATCGGAGAATTTTGAAAATTTTAAGAAGTTTAAAGCTCTTGTTGAAAAGCAAAGTGGGAGATACATAAAAGTTCTTCGAATGGATAGAGGTGGTGAGTTTTTGTCTAATGAATTTAATACTTTTTGTGAAGAACATGGCATTCATAGGGGAACTCACAGCACCTTATACACCGGAGCAAAATGGAGTAGCCGAACGAAAGAATCGAACTGTGGTTGAAATGGCTAGAACCATGATCACTGTGAAGGGTCTATTTATCTTTTCTGAGCTGAAGCTATAGCTACAGCAACGTACTTGTTGAATATATCTCCTACAAGAGCTGTTCTAAATCAAACACCATATGAGGCTTGGACGGCTAAGAAGCCACATGTAAGTCATTTGAAAATTTTTTGTTCTATTGCTTATGCTTTGGTTAATTCACAAAGTCGAACCAAGCTTGATAGTAAGTCTGAAAAATGTCTATTTATTGGATGTTGCTCACAATCAAAAGGTTATTGTTTATATAACCCAATAAATAGGAAAGTGGTTATAAGTAGGAATGTGGTGTTTGATGAGGATGCTATATAGAACTTAAATGATAATGGAGCAGAGTCACATGTTCAAGTGCCTATTAATACTGAAATTCACAGCGATGTATTGAGTGTTCCAACTAAAACAGAGACTGCGATCTCATCCCCGAAAACTCCAACTAGCTCTCGTACATATCCAAGCAGTAGTAGCTCATGTTCTTTAGATGAGACTCCTCCAATGAAATTTAGATCGTTAAAGGAAATTTATGAGACTTGTAGTTCTGCTTTGTTTATTTCAGATCCCACAAGCTTTGATGAAGCAGTGAAAAATAAAGAATGGTGCAATGCAATGAAAGATGAGATCATGTCAATACAGAAGAATGATACATGGGAGTTGGTGGATATTCCAGAAGGCAAAAATATGATTGGGTTGAAATGGGTGTTCAGGAGGAAATACCATGCAAATGGGAGAATTCAAAAACGAAAGGCAAGTCTAGTAGCAAAAGGGTATTCACAATAGCAGTGGTTGATTTTGAAGAGACTTTCTCCCCTGTTGCTCGATTCGAAATTGTAAGAATTATCTTAGCTTTAGCAGCTCAACTAAAATGACCTATTTATCAATTCTATGTCAAATCTGCATTTCTTAATGGTGAATTGAAGGAAGAAGTTTATGTAATGCAACTTGAAGGTTTTAAATCCAGTGGCAACACAGTAAAAGTGTACAGGTTGAAGAAGGCTCTCTACGGGCTAAAACAAGCTCCTCGTGCTTGGTATGGCAAAATTGATGCATTTTTCCATGAAAGTGGTTTTGAAAGAAGTCAAAATGAGCCTACTCTTTATTTAAAGCAGCAAGGTAAAGATGATTTCCTTATAGTTAGCTTATACGTTGATGATATGATATATATGGGGCGCCTGAGTCTCTTATAGCAGAATTTAGAGCTTCTATGATGGAAAATTTTGAAATGTCTGATTTGGGCTTACTTCATTATTTTCTTGGGCTGGAAATTCGACAAAGCAATGATGGTGTGTTCTTTTCTCAAAAGAAATATTCTACTAATCTTTTGAAGAAGTTTAATATGTCAAGTTGCAAGGTGGCTGAAACTCCCATGAATGTTAATGAAGAGTTAAAGGCTGAAGATGGTACCGAGGATGCTGATGTTGGAATGTTTGGAAGTTTGGTCGGATGTCTAATCTATTTAAGTCATACTCGACCTGATATATCTTACGTTGCTGGTGTTGTTTCCAGATTTATCCATAAGCCTACAAAACAACATTTTGGCTTAACAAAGAGAATCTTGAATTATATTGCAAGTATGAATTTTGGTATATGGTATTCGCAAGTAAAAGAATTCAAATTGGTGGGCTTTACAGACAGCAACTATGCCGGTTCATAGATGATAGAAAGATCACTGGAGGATATGTTTTTAACATCGGAACAGGGGCAATCACTTGGAGATCAAAGAAGCAACCAACTCCTGCTTTGTCTTCTACAAAAGCGAAGTATATGGCAATAACTTCATCGTCATGCGAAGGAGTATTGCTAAGGAGGGTATTTGCAGATCTTCATCATGAGCAAGAGGGAGCAATCGTGATTTACTATGATAATGAGTCTGCAATAGCAATGACAAGAAATCCAATTTTTCATGGAAGGACTAAGCATATTGAGGTTCGTCATCATTTCATTCGGACCTTAGTTGAAGATAAAATGATTGAATTGAATCATTGTAACACGGAAGAACAAGTTGCAAACATATTTACAAAGGCATTACCGTATGCAAAGCACGTCTACTTCAGATAACAACTTGGAGTGTGCAATTTTGAATCAAGGAGGAATGTTGAAAGTTCATTCAAAATTATTTTACTCAGACAAGTTTGAATAAATCCAAAGTCTTGTTGCTGAAGTTTGTTAGCAAATAACATGGGACTGTTTGTCCCTTGATTTTCTACTAAGTGGTTTTTTTTTGTTGTTATTAGTGGAGTAAAATTAAGACCTGTTAGCTGAATTGTTAGCCTATAAAAGGCAACCTTTGTGTCCGTTGCTTTGTACAAGTCATTTCACAATAAAAAGCTTTATATTTTTTTCCTTTATTCTCACATTATATCCTTCCTCTTCTCAACACTTCCTTGGCTTTAGTCTACCTTCAACTAATTGACTGCAGATCTGCTTGTCTTCTATTTCCCTTGACCCGATAGATTTCCAGCAAACATGGCTGCCCGGAAGCCTTGATTCATGACCATAAGACTTTTTTTCTTTTCTTTTTGTTTTAAATTTAAAATATGAATAAAAATACTAATAATAATTAATAATCCCTATGCCTTCACTCACGAGACGTATAGAAATTCTAAAATAGAATCTTACGGGCCATAAATAAACAATTATTTATCATGCAATTTAACCACCCTAGAATAAACAAAAATTGGTATCACTCTCATTGGGAGAACCTGCTCTAAGAGCACTTGAAGGGAACCAGATCTCGAATCCACGAGGAAACGAGATACGAAGTCCCAGGATTTTAATAAATTTTTCACATTGGAGAATGAAAACAATACTTTTTTAAAGTTTATGGAGATCTTGTCCTGTGGAATGGATTTGGACATGTTGATCTAATGTGCAAAATGTTCTTCTAATTTATTCCCTATCTATCTAGGTGAACAGAAAGGAAAATGGAAGATCGAAGAATTTTGTGAGTCGAGTGATGGAAAAAACAGACATTCTATGATTTTTCTATAGAGAGAAAAATTACATCAGTTCTAATTTTGCTAGGATTTTTCAAAATTGACAATCTCCTAGTTATCACAAGAATTATAAATAATCCTTTGAAATAACTAAATTAGAAATATGGATTTTCTAGGGGCCAATAGCCCAACCATCCTTGTATTTAATTAAAGATCCTTTAATTAAATCCCTAAACTTATTTTTATTCTTAACCCATCAAATAATTAATCTCATGGACCTAAGTCCAAATTAATTATGAGATTAATAAAAATAAATCCACTTCATAATTTTATTCAAGTCCAACAATAATTAATCGTATGGACTTAAGTCTAAATTAATTATAAGACTAAATAAAATAGCTAATTAATTTTTATTCAAGCAAAAAAAAAATAATTAATTTCAAGGATTAATTAAATCCTCAATTAATTATTAATGCTATCTAGAATAAAATTAATTCATTCTCCGATCTCCTATTTAAGAATGATATAAAATCATTCATTCTCAATAGAGCCAGATTAGGGACCTTAAGACATAATGTTCATGGCTCTATAAAATGATCAAAATACCATTACTACATAGTAGTAATTAACATAGTCATTTTAAACACCTTTTATTATCACCATAAAAAGATGATGTACTCAATGATACATTGCAATAGAAACAGAAGGCTTTTTGAGATAAATATCAACCTTTAGTCTTTGACCTACAGGTGTATGACACATTTGCCCTTCTATGTAACACCTACTATTGAGCCTAAGTCTTGAGTACTATCACCTTACTCAATAACATCTACCATCCTTAGGTATCTAGTTCTATTACCATTGACTCACAATGAATACTCACTAGAAGAATATTCAGTACAATAACAATTGTACTACCGAGGCCTTGGGTTCAGTGATCCCACTAAGAACAACACACAAGGGGGCGATTAACCCATCTCATAAACGAAATGGCATAGAGACCCTATTATTTGAGTCTGTCTTAATTAACTAACTCCAAGTACCTAACATACAAGGCTATTGATCTCCATAATGTGGTCTCACCCAAAGCATATCAAAGCATAGGAAACTAGCTTCACCTGATCACCAATCCATACTCATGTCATGGGGACGTTCCCATGCAATAGCAACAGTGATATTAGTTCGCTCTTCTTTGATATACCTTTTGAGAATAATCACTGAATGGTCCTGTTCTACTATACAAAATGTGCTAACACATATAGTCCGGAAGCGCTACCCAATGACTAAAGGTAAGTCACCCTACTTAAAGAAGACTAATGTGCTATGAACTTTGTTCAATGGAACGCCCAATTCCATTAATGGACCAAGAACTAATTGCTTATGATTTAAGCTTCCAGTAATTCGTACCTTACTATGTCGAATGTCCCAACACACAGATAACCAATTTAAATCAATTTGGACCTTATTGCATATTGTGCTAACATGTAATTATTTATAAAGATTGTAGTCTTTTTACTCGTTATCTCAGAAAATGATAGTCTTTTTGGGCATAAATCCCAACAAGCTCCCACTTGCACAAATAAGACTATCCAATCATTTCATAGCTCATACAATTATCTGAATGCTCTAAAACACTCAACTGTTGTAGAGTTTCTACGAAAAGAAATACTAGATAAACCATTAAAATATACTAGGTGTCTCACACACATAAGACTATCTAGTAATTTGATTTCTCTTACAAGTGTTTGAATGATCACAAGGACATTCAACTATTTAGATAATCCTTGAATAGCTTTACTAGACTTATTTTGAGAGACACTAATCAACTCTTTGGTGCATAGCCTTTTGATATATTTTGGATCACGAAGCACTGTAAATATCTAGCCAATTATATCTCATATAGTTATTTGAATGTTATCAAACATTCAACCAATTCAGAGATAGTAAGAAAAGTTCTACTAGAACTAATACTAAGAGATACATAATATCTCTAGTGGGCATTCATTCTAGCTTAATTAGAATCCTAAGTTACCCTTATCATTTGTAACTCTCGGTGATCATATGCTAAGGATTTTTCAAAGTAATTCAGCAAAGAACTATTAAAGAAAAATTCCTCTATAATCACTTCCGATGCTGCTACTCTGATATGTAACAAGTGGAACAAATATTTGTAATTGCTTATTCTGAATAGGATAGAACGAATCCATAAAGGATTTAATTCTATTCCTATCTTTCCAAAAAATTTCAAATCTAACGTGACATTATAAAAATGATTATATATAATCTCTAGTACTTGCAAAGTACCTGATTATATAATCATTTGTCTTTCTAGCCTCCACAAGAGTCTAACTAATATTAGTCCTTTGTAAAACATGATATGTGAATTTTGTAAAATTGCAAAGCACTTACAACATAATTCACATAATACTTTTTCCTTTTCGTATGTAATGAAACATAGAAGGAAATATACAATTCAGCAATTTGAATTTAACAAATGTTCTTTGGATAGTACATGTTTTACGTATATGCCAATTTGTCATAAATATATGATATCTAATAAATTTAATACTCTTTTGTATATCTAATTCGTTTGAATCAAACGTACAAAGTATTACTAATTTATTATCAAAACATTCATGACAATCCCATACTGGCATATAGATTCTTTATCTTGATGACATTACTTTATTTCAGAAATAGAATGTCATGCATAACAATCGTCAATCTCTTATTCATCTTCGGTGCTTCTACATTTAATTGATATCTATAAGACTTCAAATAATCTTATAATAAACATATGCTCTCTTGAGGGCTGATGCTAACTTTAGTCTACGAAAAGACTAAATATTTTACAAGATTTGTGCTAATGATTCTTTTTGGTAATTATACTTTATCTACTTGTATCCATAAAAGGATACTAGATTCAATCAAGTCGTAAGACTCAATATGGTATTGATTACCAAAATCAATATCTTATAAATTGCATCTAAGATAACTCTTGTTGTTTCTATTGGTTTCCAATTCTAAATAATTTGATTTGTTGTCAAAAGACATTATCTAATTACTTATCAAAATTTAGGATAGCTCCCACTATAACAGGGATCCTAAGAATTGTAGAGATTAAAATTGTTAATAGAGATTCTAGGAAATAATTCCCATCTCTTAATGCTACTTCATTAGAACATTGAACTTTTATTCTTGTATATACCTTTCAAGTATCTAACATTGATGTCAACAAACATCATTTGTTCTTGAAGTAAATATAAATAAAAGTTCTAACATTGATGTCAACAAACATCATTTGTTCTTGAAGTAAATATAAATAAAAGTTCTCCCCTATCCTTTATACTTTTCTTCACTATGGACACTTTATAAAATTGTACAACTTAGTCTTTAGATCTCAATCTTGAATTAATATAAAAAATGGAAATCCCTTTATCTTGAGAAGTTTCATTAAGCCAAAGCTCAATATCACAATTCAAAGGATTTTCCTTAGTATTAATTCAAAATTTCTAAACACTAAAATAGTACAAATTTTATATCTTAAAGCATGTTTCCAAAACAAGCGTATAAAGAAATGTATGCAAAGAATTATATCCATGACCAATATGCTATATATGTCATCCTTTTGACTATATCATATCTGATGTAATTCATGAATAGTCATAAGGTCCATATACAATAAAATTCCGAATATCGTATTAAGTTTATCTTTAGAAGAAAGACTTCTAAAATTTAATGATTATTAGGAATCATTATGTGGATTCTTTGTTATTTTGATTTTAAACATTTGATTAATGACTTTTCAGTCAATCCAAATCAAAATGTAGTCATAGTCTTTTCTTTCCAAAACAAATGGTTGGACGGCCCATTTTGGATTAGACTTTGAACATTATTAAATTCATAACAAGAATCTTAATTATTGGTCATTAATTCTTATAAAAATAATGCTTTAAACTCAATTTACTTGATAATAATAAAACACGAACTATTATATGTACTATCAGAACAAGATTTCTTTTTCATCACTACTGATCTAAAATATCAGATAATGAAAAAGAATAAACCCCGAATGCGAATTCTGATATAGTTCTGAACATATAAAAATATTTTGATATTATTTGAATCATAAAGCAAAATAAGAATTCCCAAAGCAAGATTCATTTCTATATTTAAAAAGTTTTCTCATCTTTTACTAAAGCTCATTTGTTCTAAAATCCTACTAGGGATTATAGATAGAAAATTAATGATTCTTGAATCATCTATCCATAGGGAACAGATTCAAGAATTAATAAGAACTTCAAGTTGAAAAAATATCTTTAGATATGAATTTCCTCTTAGGAAAATCGTTCTACCAGTGTTTGATTCGTCCACAAGAAAAGCATTCATTGGCTTGCAGTCACTGTATATAAATTTCTGATGAGGCCTGAGATGTCTTTCCTTGCTTATTTGTAGAACTTTTTTTCTCCTTCTTTGAGTCCTCTTAAGTTTAGGCTTAGGATCAATAGGAGAAATATTTTCCACAAGCTTTGGATATTTTTCAATATTTTCTACATTATCCATTTCCTTAAAGAATTCTTCCAGTGAAGGAAATCTACCATCAAGAGGTAATACGCTCCTAGCAAATTGTAATATGAATTCAAGGAATATGATGTAGACATCTTAAGTTTCAATATATACAAATTCTCCTTCTCTTGTGAATATCAAGATCATTAGCTTCAATAAAAATCTTCAAATCCTTAAGAGAAAACTCTTGATAAGAAGATTCTTTAGCTAACTTGATACTTACTAAGGAGTTTGCAATTTCTGAATCAATCCCTTATTCTAACTCTAGTTCTAAGAGATTCATCGATAATTGAAACATTATCCTCATCTTTATAGTCATGACTCACTGAATTAGACATAGAATTTAACATGGAGAACTTAATCCCTTGTTAACATCTTTCTATGCAATATGGGATTCTTTTGTTCTTTAGTAGAATTTTATTCTTTTTATTATTATTATTATTATAAAAATAGACTATGGATGTAGAAATTATTCACATTGTACCACATTTTGGACTTTAAGCAATTCTATTTTCTTGTCCAATTAACTAGCTCTTGAAGAGAAAACTGACCATTGGACAAAGAGAGATCCAATCAAAACTATTCTGAAAATGTAAAAATAAATAATCTTTGAAAACATAAAACATATAAACACGCAATTTAATGTGACAAACACATTGTTCTTTTCATATTATCTTAGACCTTAGTTGTTCCTCCCACCATAATCAATTATATGGTGGCTTAGCATATTCATTTGTGCAACGAATGCTCCAATATCTATTGATCACATTTGGCTCTTAGAAAACGCAACAGAGTTATGTAGGCAGGCTAATGCTTTTCTAGGTTGAGTGTTTAACCATTACTTACTGAAATCTTTTAATTAATCAATCTAGAGAAGTTCCAATGATGGGCTGGGCACTCTCATGATAAACTATATATAATTTAGTCTTAGTGGATCCAAGGATGGGATGGTTGACACCAACACTAATCCTCGAAAATAGCTTTTAATTTGCCTGTTAATTTCTAAGCTATTATGGTTAATCATCCTATAGGAGGTCACACGAGGGGACGAGAGAAAGCCACAAATTATTAACACAAATAAGTAATGGAAGCCATGGGTCCAATTTTATGTACCCTCTCCTACCCAATCTTTTATTTGAGGAACTTAATAAAATATAATCTTGATTTCATTTCTTAAGAAAACATAACTCGATTATATATCTATGTTCAAAGTGTAACTTTAAACAAATATAATTTCTAGAGTTATTTCAATATTTTCAAACCTTATATTTTATTAATTTTTTAAATAGTTTACAGTCTAGGTTATGACTTTTAGAAATAATAGCCCATAATTTTATTAACTCAAGGATAAAACCCTATAATAAAATTATTTAGGCAATATCTAATTTTAAAAATAACCATAGTACTATTTAAAGAATTTTAATTTTCGTTCTTATAATTATTTTTCTTGATTTCTTAGCTATCATAACCAAATCAAAATAATTATTTTTCAAGAGCATTCCTCATCTAGGTCTCCCATAGAAATGATATATGTCACATAATAAAATTAAAATAAAGAATAAAATTAAATTCATGCTTTTACTAGTTTTAATCCTATGTGACCAATTAATCAAATAAATTGATTAAAAGTGATCTTGTTTATTTTCCTATAGGTGGCTTCTAATTTATTTCATGCTTTCATCATCACAAAATAAAAAGCATAATAAATAAATAAATTGCATAAAGTTTAGGCCCAAAAGAACTCTAATTAAAAACTCCTAATTAAGCTAATAAAAAACTAAAGGACCAAAACTTGGAATTTAAAAATTTGAGGGCCTCTTCTGCAAATAAGGAAAACCCTAAATAGGGTCTTATTCTCCATGCTGAAACCCTAGCAATCATTGACCTTTGACCTGATCTGACTTCAGCAACCAATGACCATCGTCACTAGTCACTGGCCACTACTGCTTGGTCTGCAGCAAGGCTTTCTCAGAGTTGGTCACCATCATTCTGCCATTCCTTGACCAGTCGCTGTCCAGCCATGGGCAGCCCATGGCAACCCTGCCGGTTGAAGTAGTTGGACATTGCAAGGCATCACTACTCCTGCCAGCGGCCTCCTCGAGGGCTGGTGCTGCCGTTTCTCCTGTTCTGCCCGTGACCTTTTGCATCTGCTGAATAGCACCAAACTGCATCTACTCGCTGCCAATCTACAGCCTCTACTCATAGGCTGTTAACCTTCTGAGATGGGGTCACCTGCTCGCCTGCACAAGCCACTAGCACTGCTCAACAGAACAACCCTACTTAGATCTACTTCATCTGATCTGCATCTGCGACAGCTGCTTGGCACGACAGAACAACCCTGTAGTTTCAGAACTGCCTTGGCTTTAGTCTACCTTCAACAATCTGACTGTGGATTATAGGACTGTTTTCTATTTCCCTTGACACGATAGATTTCCGACAAACGTGGCTGCCAGGCACCCTCCATTCATGACCAAAAGAGTTTCTTTTCTTTTCTTTTAAAAAATTTAAAATATACATAAAAATAATAATAATAATTACAAATCCCTATGCCTTCACTCACGAGACATATAAAATTCTAAATTAGAATCTTAAGGGTGATAAATAAACAATTATTTATCATGCAATTTAGCCACCCTAGAATTAATGAAAATTGGAATCATTCTCGTTGAGAGAACCTACTCTGATACCACTTGAAGGGAATCGGATCCCAAATAAAAGAGGGAATGAGATACAAAGTCCCATGATTTTAATTAATTTTTCACATTGGAGAATGAGAATGATACCTTTTTGAAGTTTACGGAAATCTTGTCATGCGAAATGGATCTGGACGTCTTGATCTACTATGCAAAAGTTCTTCTAATCTATTCCCTATCTATCTAGGTGAACAGAAAGGAAAGCAGAAGGCAGGACAATTTTGTAAGTGGAGTGAAGGAAAACAGTCATTATGTAATTTTTCTGCAAAGAGAAAAATTACTTTTATTCTAATTTTTCTAGGGTTTTTTAGAATTCTCAATACTCTAGTTGTTAGAGGATTTATAAATAATCCTTTGAAATAACTAATTTAGAAATATGAGTTTTCTGTGGGCCAGAAACCCAAAAGCCCAACAATCCTTTTGTTTAATTAAAAGTCCAATAATTATTCATTGAATCATGGATCCAAATAATTATTCTGGCATGTTAATTAAATCCCAATACTTATTTTTATTCTTAACCCATCAAATAATTAATCTCATGGACCTAAGTCCAAATTAATTATAAGTCTAATAAAAATAAATCCACTTCATTATTTTATTCAAGCCAAACAATAATTAATCTTATGGACTTAAGTCCAAATTAATTATAAGACTAAAGAAAATAACTAATTAATTTTTATTCGAAGCCAAATAATTAATTTTAGGGATTAATTAAATCCTCAATTAATTATTAATGCTATCTAGAATAAAATTAATTCATTCTCTGATCTCCTATTTAAGAATGATATAAAATCATTCATTCTCAATAGGGCTAGATTAGGGACCTTAAGACACAACGTTCATAGCTCTATAAAATGACCAAAATACCCTCCCTACATAGTAGTAATGAACTTAGTATCACCACAAGAAGTTAATGTACTCTATGATGCATTGCTGTAGAAACAGAAGGGTCGTTGAGATAAATCTCAGCCCTTAGTCTTTGACCTACAGGTGTATGACACATTTGCCCTTCTATGTAACACCCACTATTGAGCCCAGGTCTCGTCTACCATCACCTTACTCAATAGCATCTACCATCCTTAGATATCTAGTTCTATTACCATTGAATCACAATGAATACTCACTAGAAGAATATTCAGTACAATAACAATTGTACTACCGAGGCTTCGGGTTCAGTGATCCAACTAAGAACAATAAACTAGTGGGTGATTAGGCCATCTCCTAAATGAAATGGCATAGAGACCCTATTATATGAGTCTGTCTTAACTAACTAACTCCAAGTACCTATCATACAAGGCTATTGATCTCTATAATGTGATATCACCCATAGCATATCAAAGCACAGGGAACTAGCTTCGCCAGACCACCAACCTATACTCATGGCATGGGGTCGTGTCCACAGAGTAGCAGCAGTGATATTAGTTCTCTCTTCTTTGATGATACCTTTAAAGAACAATCACTGAATGGTCCTGTTCTACACATACAAAACGTGCTAACACATATAGTTCAAGAGCACTACCCAATGAGTAAAGGTAAGTCACCCTACTTAAAGGAGAATATTGTGTTTTGACCTTTGTTCAATAGAACTCCCAATTCCATTAATTGGTCAAGAACTGATTTGATGTCGGGCACAATTCTTGAGACAACTAGTTCGAGCTCGGATGGGGCTCAAATATGATAGGGTGACCCAGAACGGGCTAAAGAACAAAATTCACTAATGGTATTTTGGGCATTTTTCTGTTTTTTATGGCATTGTTGTAATTTTTTGGTTTTTAGGGGCAACTTTGCAATTCTATGTTTTTAGGGGTATTTTTGTAATTTCATTATTTTTAAGTTCCAATTAGGTTTAGGTATTGCTTAGGGCTTTAAATATTTCATTTCTCATTGTTATCGGCAGCTTTTGATTCATTGAGAATTTTTTACTTTGGTCGTTTTTCCGAAAACTTGTGTGTTTTTCCAGCTTTTTTTCTATATAGTCTTTTTTTTCGATATTGTTCTTGCATCGTAATTCCTTATGATTTAAACTTTCGATGATCCGTACCTTACTATGCTAAATGTAATAGCACACAAATCACCTATTGGACCTTATTGCATGTTGTGTTAATATGTATTTATTTATAAAGATTATATTCTTTTTACACATTATCTCATAAAATGATAGTCTTTTTGGGCATCAATCCCCACAGATTTCTCTTCATCTGAACAAGCTGCTTGCACCTTAGATGTTGAAGAAGGACCATAAGTTGAGTTTTCATAAGACTTCCCATGTGTTGTCTTCCTCTTCTTCAAGTGTCTTTCGACTTGAATGGCCATGTGAACTTTGAGATAGTCATAGTAGTATGGCTCAACTAATTCTCAAATATCTTGATTCAAGCCATTGAGAAACCTAGTCATTTTTGTCTTCTTCATACTCCACTATTTTAGCTCTCTTCAATTCATTTTTCCACTTTTCATGGTACTCTTTCACACAATTAGATCCCTAAGTAATAGCCATGTAGTAGAGCTTTGGTGCATATCTTTGTCTCATATATTTCCTCAATCCTTCCCATGTAGTATTATATACTCCAAGTATTCTGTGATATTTATACCAAGAAATGGCTTCACTCCCAAGGCTAGCAACAACTAGCTCCATCTTTTGTCCTTCTCAGTTTTCATGCTTTGCAAACACAAGTTCTACCTCTCTTTTCCAAGCAAGGTAAACTTCTGGATCAAATGAACCATAAAAATATGGGATGGTCATATGATGGCTCCCAAGATGTCTACAATGGCCTCCTTTTCTTCTATATCTTCTTGGCCTCCCTTCAATATCATACTAGTAACCATCATCATACTCCATATGTTCATATCTCCTCTTAGATGGATGCATTTGTTGGCTCTTCCTTCCAACCCCTTCATATGGTACATACTTCTTAGAAGAACTAGGATGTGATGTCTCTCTTCTTTCCTCATAATAAGATGATTGAGAGGAAAATTTATCCATGATGTACCTACAACATGAACAAACAAAAACAGGAGAATTTGTATATCCTCACAATCCACACTTATATCACACTTAGAAATGGCTTTTTCTAGAGCTAATGTGCTCACCCCCTTACGCCTTTTACCTCTCTTAGCTCTTCTTCAAGTTCTTAATGCAACTTCAAGAGTAGTCAATTACTCAACAAGGCAGTTACTTCAAACATCGAGAACTCAAAACAATTAGTTCATATCTTGCAACATATAAGATTCAAAGAGATAAGAGTTTCAAAGATAATGGTCAATGAACACAAGACAAATGATCAAACACTTAGAATTCAAAGAAAATAGATAAAAGGCAATTTATCGAACACCTTGAGGTCAAAGAGTTTGTGATCCAAATTTTCAGCAACTTCAATTGATCAAGTGTCCCAATATCAAATTTCCAATAGGAAATTCAATATAGTACATCACAACTCAGGCTCTACCCATCAATTTGATCAACATATCAATTGAATTCAACTTTCAAATTGTACCTCAAATTCAATTTCGAATTTCTACAATTTTTTTTTTTTTTTGAGTTTTTCAAGTTTGGAGATCTTTGATCTCTCTTTTTTTTTTTGTGTGCTTTTTTATGTTTTTGTAGAGATGGTAGAAATAGAATCACCAAACAAATTGAATTGGCCTTCATTTTTGGTCTTGGACACAATTTCACAATTGACAATGGATCACAAGAGAAGAAGTAGGATTATTGTAAAAGAACAAACACCCAAACACATAGGATCATAGGATTTCAAAGAAACAACATGATCCTAACACTTAAACAACAAAGCAATTAAAGATAGGCAAACCTCTTGATGAAAAACTTAATCTCTATACCAAAAAGATGATGTGATCTCAACGTTGAAAAGGAACAATTCCTTCTTCAATCAAAATCAGAACACCCAATTTGAGATCCGCCCAAGACTTCATGCAATAGGTTCAAGCTAGAACCATTGACCATAATATCAGACAATATGATCTAATGGATTGAATTCCCAATTCAACTCAATTACCCTTGCCAAGTATTGAAGATCTCTAGAGTCTCACTAAGAACCCTATAAGAGCCTTTAGATGAACACTCAAGAAAGGTTGCACTTAATCCTAAAGGATTCTCTGAATAGTTTGAAAATGTATTTGTAGAATAAGTTGGTTGCCTAACTATTTCAAAAGAGACTATTTATGGTCACAACACCAAGAAGCCCTAAGAATGATTAAATACTTGTTTAACCATCTAAACTAGCTTAAAACATAAAGAAAAGTCATTAAAAAACAAGTGAAATTGTCCAAAAGAGTCAAGATCGCATTTGGGACCAAAACAAGGGAAAATTGGAAATTTGGTTGTCTGACGCTAAGTGACACCCCGGTCATAGCTTCAGTAATTCTCTGGAAAATTCCATTGCACCATCTCGTGCTGCTGTCCGGTGCCGGATGGGTTCCTATAGAGCGTCGAATAGTGCTCTTTTGTGCCATCCGGTGCTTGCTCATGCCATTTTCACACCACAGTCGTTATGCACCGTACCAACTTCTTCCCAAGCTTTCCAACTTGATTCCCAAAACCCCAAAGGACTTCTTCCTTGAGTGTATACTCCTCATTAATGTCTTCTATAATCCACAAGTTGAATTCCTTCCTTGGTTGCTTTTCATCCATTAGTGGTTGTTCTTCAAAGATTGTTGGGAAATCAAGTAACTCTTCCCTCCTTTGTACAAATGTGATCACTACTTCTTTCATCTCCAAAGTATCATTCTTATACTTGAAGTATAAGTCTTTATATGCATGAATCTTCAATCCATTCATTGCATCTCTCCTTGAAGCTCTAACTCTATCTTCTTTAAATTTCACCTTGAATCTTCTCTTCTCCTCATATGGTAGCCTCCATGAGTTCTCCAATGTCTTGATAGCGCCTTGACATCCATCATTTATTGAAACCCGTTCTCTGAAATTTAAAAATGCAATTCAAGTTCAAATCTAATAAATCAAATGTGCTTATTTCTAACATAGTAAATTTTATATTATTACATAAATAATTTAGGTCATTGCATGTTATACACTAGGAGTAACTAATTTGATTAATTAAATGGATTCGAATTTTCCCTTTTTAAAAAAAATTTTTTTACATAAACCATCTAAAGATGGGGGATTAGGCAGACCTCTACCCATTTATTGATTTGAAAGAATAGAGTGGCATAAATGCCTTACAACACTAATAAGTTGGTATAAATCACCTTCTAGGACAACTTAAAGTAGAAGTTTCTGAGGTAAATTATCTAAAATAGGCAAGAAGTATGCCTTATTAATGTGGCACAATTGCCAGTTTGTCTTGTTGATGAGTTTCCTACTGTTACTTGTCTTCTCGGAATGGACAGATGTGCACCAAGCCACCCATACTTCATGGCAAATAAGTAACTAGAAGAAGTTTAGCCAGCATTCCCAACCTTCTTGTTTGCAGCCCCCAGTTGTGAAGCTTCTCCAACAGTTCTCATGGCCTCTTATCGAAGTCAAATATCGTGTTGTAATGTTTCCAAACTAGAACTGCTATTGGATAGCTACCGAGAAGATGAACTATGGTTTCTCCAAATCTTCCGCGATGGCATCGTGAAGCTAGCTGCAATCCAAGTCGAGCTCTAACATCATTGGTGGCTAAGAAGCTGTTACACAGTTTCCACATGAAGATAGAAAATGATAATGAGAACTTCGAGTGGAAAAAGTTCTCTGGTGTGCGGTCACCTAACTCTTCCTCCTTAGTGCTAAGCTGCAATCAAAGACACTGAAGTGGCCGTTTGGTGATAGGCTCCATATATAAATTTCATTGCCTTAAATGTTGTCAAGAATGATGTATTGTTTTGTCCAGCTTTCTGCCTACTGCATTTGTTTCCAAACTAGCAAACATTCTTGCATTGTAACTTCCCAAAGCTGAAACCCGTATTTCATTCTTAATTAAAGAACCTAAAAAGAATCTGTTGTTCTATATTTCCACCACAATTTAATTCCATATGCTTAGCTATCGCACCTCCAGCCCTCCTTTGTCATATGGCCGAGTGATGTTTAGCCATGTGCACTGGTGCCTATTGTTGTAGAATTTCGAGTGACCCCAGAAAAAATCTGCAAACTACCTCTCCAACTCTCTAATAACCTGTTATGGAACAATTCTTACAGCTAATAAATAGATAGCCTTCACCGAGAGCACATGTTTAATCAATGTCAATCTGCCCCTCGTAGACAAATACTTCCT